>CAEFZP010002742.1:27500-34573 GCA_903064625.1 Mallotus villosus | reverse complement strand
TGTGTGTTTGTTGGGGTCTGTGAGGTGGGGGATCTGTGTGTGTGTTGTGTGTGTGGGAGGTGGGGATTCTCCTAGTGTGTGTGTCTGTGGTGTGTGGGGGGTGGGGATGTGTGTGTTTTTTTTGGGTCGTGATCTGGGAGTGTGGGGAACTGTGTGTGTGGTCTGGTGTGTCAGGGGGGTGGGGGTTACTGTGGTGGTGTGTGTATGTGTGTGTGTGAGGGGGGTGGGGGGAATGGCTGTTGTGTGTCTGGGGAGTGGGGGTACTTTGTGTGTGTGTCTGTGTGTGTGAGGAGGTGGGGGACTCTGGTGTGTGTCTGTGTGTGTGTGGTGGGGTGGGGGGACAGTGGTGTGTGTGTGTATGGGGGGTGGGGTGGACTGTGTGTGTGGATGTCTGTGGGTTTGTGTGCCGGGCTGGGCGCCTGTTGTAGTGTGTGGTCCTGGGAAGGTGGGGGACTCTGTGCGTTGTGTTCTGTGTGTGTGGGAGGTGGGGGACTTTGTGTGTGTGTCTGTTGGTGTGTGGGGGGGTGGGGGCGGTTTGGGTGTGGGTGGTGTCTGGGAGGGGGGGACATGTGTTTGGTTGCGGTATGGTGTGTTGTTGGGGGTGGGGCGATTTTGTGTGTGGGGTCGTGTCGTGTGCTGTGGGGGAGGGGGGGAATGTGTGCGGTCCGGGGGGGGGGGGACTCTGTGTGTGTGGTTGTGGACGGGAGGTGGGTGATGTTAAATGGTGTGTTGTGTCTTTGTGTGTGTATGGGAGGGTGGGTCTGTGTGTGTGTTTGTGTTTGTGGGGTCAATACAGGGTCTCTACCAGACTTTGGGACATTAGCCTGGGGTTTACATCCAAGAAAAAGATGTTTACTCTATGACCATGGACTGGTCATGAACTCAACACACTCTGATGATTCTACGGGCTCTCTCTTCTCACGTCTCTCGCTCGCATGTTATTCCATCTCTTTTCTCTATTTGTCCTGCATGTGGTCTCTTACGCGCACTCCGCTCTATCGTCTCGCTGCTCTCGTCTCTCTCTCTCTCGATAGCTCTCTCGCGCGCTCGTTCAGCTCAACTCCAGAGTGAGCTGTGGACATGCTCGACCGTGTCATGATAGACGCTCGTTGGTTCATCTCTCTTGACAAATCACGTACGGACACAAGGAGGAAAAGGAGAGGATGAAAGGAAGAGGAGGAGGGGTAGAGGAGGACGTGCGGAGAGAGAGGTGACTGGATTTATTGATGCTGGACTTGGGCTGAGGTCGATGCATACGTAAGTTCTGGGATCATAGCGCTCGGAGTAGGCCGGAGGGAGACGAAGGAACAACGTAATATAGACCTGGATCACTAATTCGCGCTTTGCGCGAGACGATCGCGCTCGACCTAGAGCGCGCCGCGAGCTGATCGCGCTATGTCCGCCAGAGTCGCGCGCGTCGGAGAGCGCGCACGCTGCCCAGAGCGAGCCGAGCGGCGAGCTGCGACGCAGCCCAGAGCTCGACTGCGCGGCGAGCGAGCCGACCCGCCACTAGAGCGCTACTGCGCGGCGAGCATGTCGCAGCACGACCAGAGAGCTCGTAGGCGAGGAGAACGCGCCTCTACGATGAGCGCTAGGATATCGATCTCCTGTCTCTCTCTATCCGCTCATAGCGCAGCCGCGCGACTGATCTCCCTCTGCCTCCTAGCATATGCTAGTACTCTCGTCGCTGACTCTCACGCCTGCCCATAGAGCTCCGCTCTGTCTCTCTCTCCTCACTCCCAGATAAGCTCTCCTATCTCTCTGACTCTCTCTCTCACATACGCTCCTCTCTCTATCCCTCTCCTCACACAATATCTCTCATCGCTCTCCTCCACCCATCCCTCACTGTCGATCTCACACACTATTAGATATGCACGAGAGACACACTGTCGTAGGTACAGGACAGCGAGTGTCATTTATACAGGTTCGATGACGAGAGCCACAATCATCTTCACACATTGGGAGTGGTTGTTGAAGCTGATGCAGGAATGACAGTTAATACAGTATGTATTCACAGTTCAAGCACTGCGAGTACCGTGTTCTCAAAACAACTATCATCTAGCTTCTGTAATCTGTGGTTGAGCTCCCCTCTTCCGTGAACACGGACCTGCGTACTACAGCTCACAGGATGAAAGTAGTGTTTCCAGGGAACACAGCGGTGAAAGAGATGCAGAATCAGTGACACGGGAGGAAGGCAGCGTGTTGAATAATAGAAAGAGATGCAGGAGGTTTCTGACGTGGTACTCCAGACGCTACACGCGTCTGTGTTCCAGAGGTTTTAGTCCTGCGGAACAGAAATAGTCCATCTGTGAAGCAAGGTCTCTGGGGACGACGGACTTCTCTGAGACGACACGGCTACAAGGGGAGACCAGGATGAGGGAGAGGGAGAGGGAGAGGGACGAGGGAGAGGAGAGGGAGCGGGAGGAGGATCCTGAGGGAGCTGCGAGAGGGATTTGCAGATGGATTGAGAGTTGAGAGACTTTGCAGAGAGGGAGAGGGAGAGTGGAGAGTGGTAGAGGGGAGAGGAGAGGGAGAGGTGATGAGTGGGAGAGGAGAGGGATGAGGTGCGATTTTTTGTTTTTGGACCGTAGTGGATGTAGGGAGAGGGAGAGGAGATGGAGGAGAGGGAGAGGGAGAGTGAACGCGAGGAGATGGGAGAGGAGAGCGGATTGACGGGAGAGGGAGAGGGAGAGGGAGAGGAGCGAAGGGGAGAGGGAGAGGGAGATGAGGGAGAGAACACAGATGAGAATACAACGCATGGAGAGAGAAACAGAAACCGAATTGTAAAAGCAGGAGGACAACCACTGATACTCAAGATGAATTAATAATGGCAACGTGCTGCCAAGTAAACTTTAAAAAATACTCTATGGAGCATGTGAGCGATATTGAGGTACTGTAGCAGGTGGCGTGATCGAGATTGTCTCTTTTCTTTGACACGGCATGGCGGTCTGTCAAGGTCCAGCTGTCTTCCTGCTACAGTAGTCAATGTCTTTGTTTTTGTTAACAGATGAGCAGAGTGTCATGAGGCTGGACATGGGGAAGAGAGCAGTGCGAACTGCTAATGACTTGCTATTGACCACCTCACACTATCTGTGTGTGTGGTGTGCGGTTATATGTATGTGTGTGTGATGTGTGTGTGAGCAGTATGTGTCTGCAAAGGTGGCCCTGGTGACACAGCAGGGACACACCAACAGTTTAATAAACTGCACCCCCCTCACCCACCATCCCCACACACAACTCACACATCATCAGTCTTTAGCTTTCAACGCAGTCGTCTGAGCTGTGTGTGTGTGTGTTTCTCCTGTGTGGTGTGTGGTTGTTGTGTGGCAGAGGGGGAGGAAGCTTTAACAAGGTGACGGGCTGCAGTAGGACTCCTCCCCCTCTGCCCACACACACACACACATTCACACACAGAGAAAACACACACCCACAGCTCAGAACAGAGACAGGCTGTGGATTGAAGTAAAAGGATGCAGGATGTGTGAGTGTGTGTGACGTGTGTGGTGGAGTGCTTTTGCAGAGTTGATTAAACTGTTGGTGTCCCTGATGGTGTCACTCACATAGGGCCACATTTGCAGACACATATGCTCACACACACACATCACACACCCATACAGTATAAACACACACACACACACATGATGTGTGATTGGTGGGTCTAATAGTCAAATTTGTTGTAGCAAGTCGTTAGCACTGCACTGTCAAAGCTTACAACTCAGTCCCCGCCCAGTCATCTGTTATCAATTTTTCATGACTTTGTTCTCTGTTAACAAAACCAAAGCAGATTTGACTACTTGTAGCAGGACGACAGCCTGGATTGCCAGAGACCGCCATGCCAACGTGTTTGTAAAGAAAGAGAAAATACGATCCACGCAAGCCTGTTGCCTACAGTACTCTCATCGCTCACATGCTCCATAGAGTATTTTGTGTTACTGGGTAGAAGGTTGCCCATTTTCATCCTGAGATAGTGTTGTGTCCTGCTTTTACAATCGGTTTTCTGTTTTGTGAGAGGAAAGGAGGTGAGGAGGGGTGGGGTAGACAGAGAGGAAAGGAAAGAGAGGAGAAAGAGGAACAGCGATAGAGAAAGGAGAAAGAAGAGAAAGAGAAGGAGAGGGAGAGAAGAGAAAGAGAAGACGACATGGGAGAGAAAAGGAGAATGAGCGAAGAGAGAGCAGAAGAAAGAGACAAGAGAAACTGCCCGTGAGCGAGAAAGAGAAGAGAAAGAGAAAGAGAACGAGAAATGACGAAACGAGAGAAGAGAAAGCATAAAGAGTAGAGAGATAGAGAAACATCAAATATCACTCTCATATCATCGCACTCTACTCATCCCTCTCCTCTCCTCTCTCCTGGTCTCCCCTTGTAGACGTGTCTTCTCAGAGAAGCCTCGTCACCAGAGACCTTGCTTCACAGATGGACTATTTCTGTTCCCAAGGACTAAAACCTCTGGAACACAGGAGCGTGTTAGCGTCATGGAGACCACGTCAGAAACCTCCTGCATCTCTTTCTATTATTCAACACGCTGCCTTCCCGTGTCACTGATTTCTGCATCTCTTTCACGCGTGTTCCCTGAAACACTACTTTCATCCTGTGAGCTGTAGTACTCAGGTCCGTGTTCAACGGAAGAGTGGAGCTCACCAACAGATACAGAAGCTAGATGAGTGTTTTGAGAACACGTCTCCAGTGCTTAGAACTGTGAATCATACTGTATTAACTGTATTCATGCATTCAGATTCAACAGACCAATCCCCAATGTTTGAGATGATTGTGGCTCTGTCAATCAGAACCGTTAAATGACCATCTCTGTCCTGTACACTGACCAGTGTGTCTCTGTGAATATCTAATGTGTGTGAGATCGGACAGTGAGGGATGGGGTGGAGGAGAGAGAGGGAGAGATATGGGTGGAGGAGAGATAGGAGAGAGGAGAGATATGGGAGGAGGAGAGTCAGGAGAGAGGAGAGATAGGGAGGAGGAGAGATAGAAGAGAGGAGAGATATGGGAGGAGGAGAGTCAGGAGAGAGGAGGAGATATGGGAAAGGAGGAGGAGAGTCAGGAGAGAGGAGAGATATGAGAGGAGGAGAGATAGAAGAGAGGAGAGATATGGGAGGAGGGGAGATAGAAGAGAGGAGAGAGATATGGGGAGGAGGAGAGATAGAAGAGAGGAGAGATATGGGAGGAGGAGAAGAGATAGAAGAGAGGAGAGATATGGAGGGCGGAGCGATAGAAGAGAGGAGAGATATGGGAGGAGGAGAGATAGAAGAGAGGAGAGATATGGGAGGAGGAGGATAGAAGATGAGAGAACTATGGGAGGAGGAGAGATAGCTAAGAGAGGGATGTTGGGTCCAGGTCTATATAAGTTGTTCCAGTCCTCCCTCCGGCAATCAAGCGCTATGATCCAGACTCTGATGCATCGACCTCAAGCCCAAAGTCCAGCATCAATAAATCCATCCACTCTCTCCCCTCCTCCTCTCCCCTCCTCCTCTCCGTTCATCCCTCTCCTTTTCCCTCCTTGTGTCCGCTGGATTTGTCAAAGAGAGATATGCAACAAACGAGCAGTCTATCATGACAAGGTCGAGAAAGCAATGTCCAAAGCTCACTCTGGAAAGTTGATGCTGAAGAAGAGAGAGAGAGGAGAGGAGACGAGAGAGAGGGATGAGAGGCGGGGAGAGAGAGAGAGAGGAGAGGATAGAGGGAGCGTGAGTGCGCGAGAGAACAAATGAAAAAGAGAGAAAGAGATGGAATAAACAGGAGAGCGAGAGACGGAGAAAGAGAGAGCCAGTAGATCATCAGAGTGTGTTGAGTTCAGGACCATGTTCCATGGTCATAGGAGTAAACATCTTGTTCTTGGTGTACCCCCAGGCTACAGTCCCAAAGGCTGGGATGAGACTCACTGGTATTGACACACACAAACACAAACACACACACAGTCTCCCACCTACCAGACAAACACAGACACACACACACAGGTCTCACCATACCCAGAACACACACACACAGAGTCCCCCAACCCCCAGACACACACACAGTCCCCAACACCCACACACAAGACAACAACACACAAACAGTCCCCACCACAGACACACACAGACACACACACACAGTCCCCCACACTCCCAGACACAAAACACACACAACAGTCCCCCAAACCCCCCCACACACACACAAGACACACACACAGAGTCCCCCACACTCCCACACACACAGACACACACACAGAGTCCCCCACCTCCCAGACACACACACAGTCCCCCAACCCCCCACACACACACAGACACACACACACACAGTCCCCCACCCCCCAGACACACACACACACACAGTCCCCCACCCCCCACACACACACAGACACACACACAGAGTCCCCCACCCCGCACAACACAAGACACACACACAGAGTCCCCCACCTCCCAGAAACACACACACAGTCCCCCACACCACAACACAACAACAGACACACACACAAACAGTCCCCACCACCCCAGACACACACAGACACACACCACACAGTCCCCCACCTCCCAGACACACACACACACACAGTCCCCCCACCCCCCACACAAACCAGACACACACACAGAGTCCCCCACCTCCCACACACACAGACACACACACAGAGTCCCCCACCTCCCAGACACACACACACAGTCCCCCACCTCCCACACACACACAGACACACACACAGTCCCCACCCCCCAGACACACAACACAGTCTCCCACCTCCAGACACACACAGACACACACACAGTCCCCCACCTCCTAGACACACACAGTCCCCCACCCCCCAGACACACACAGACCACACACACACAGTCCCCCACCTCCCAGACACACACACACACACAGTCCCCCACCTCCCACACACACACAGTCCCCCACCTCCCACACACACACAGACACACACACACACACACAGTCTCCCACCTCCCAGACACACACAGACACACACACAGTCCCCCACCTCCCAGACACACACAGACACACACACACAGTCCCCCACCCCCCAGACACACACACAGTCCCCCACCCCCCAGACACACACACCACAGAGTCCCCCACCTCCCAGACACACACACACA
>CAEFZP010002742.1:0-25000 GCA_903064625.1 Mallotus villosus | reverse complement strand
CTCGGGCAACAAGAATTTAACTGTGTTCATACCTGTTCGTGTGCGAGAGATAGCAACTTAATAGTTTGCACTTTTCGGGAGCCAAAACGCTTCTCCTTTCCTCGTATTGTTTGAAGATTAGGCAGTTATTCTGGGGTTTTGTCAAGAACAAGTGTCAGTATAGCTTTATGTAGCGCGAGCACATTGCACTCGTGCTTTGTTCTTTTACTGCATAGCTAACACAGCATATGGTAGCTACCAACAGTAATTAGCTCTTTTTAGTTTAGTGCCGTAAATCTACTATAGATTTTGACACCATTACATTGCCCCTAATTGAATCTTGAATATATGTATATGTATATTAATCATGAATAAATAAATACATTTTTTATTATTAATGAACTGGAAAATGTGGTAAGGTAAGACATCAATCATTTAGCTTAAACTGGCACATTAGTGGGTTGCTGATAGGGCACGCTAAAATTACACGTTAGAGAGAGAGAGCTATGTGAATTTGTGTACATTTTTCGATAAGCAATTATGAAACCCTTCAATGTAAATTTATGTTTGATTTGTGAACAGAGGGGGGATATGGAGGTGGCGAAAGAGGGAGGGAGATAATGAGAGAGAGAAATGAGAGAGAGGAGAGAGAGAGAAACTAGACTTAAAGAAGAAAGAAGGATATCTAGGTGCGTGAGATAGACAGGTGAGAGACGGAGCGAAAATTCATATTTATAAAAGATTTATGAATCAGACTGATTAGGACAACAATTATGAGATAGTTTCCCCTTCACAAGAAAAGACAGAGAAATGAAAGCCTTCGTCTTCTTAATGTAACACGGGTGTCAATCTGCAGGATGTAACACAATAGAATAAGTCTTCAAGATTAAAGGCCCATTATACTCATCCTGAATAGGCGAGAACACACCGAAGTACGTTTGAAATATCAACGATGGCAGGTCTTTTGACTATCTCTCCATAGGAATAACACTGAGAGACACTTTGAAAGAGCACTGCAATTCCTGAATGTGTTTGCATTTGGTAATTTGTCAGTAGACATTGGAAATGTCTGCACAGAAGGATAGAAGGAATGACCTAAATCAGGAATCTGTAATCACTTATTAGCTGTTTTGTTTTCAAAATGTATGTTTTTCACTAAAGTCTCAATTTAACATGGGCCCTTAAAAGAGAACAGTCAAGCAGGATGAAGGATGAAGAGAAGTACTTTTCAGTAATGTCAGTCGTTGTATCTCTCTCTTTCTCTCTCGATCTTCTGCCCTGTGTTTCTCTGTGTGTCTCGCCCCCATCGAGTGTGTGTGTGGTGGTGCTCTGTGTCTGTGTGGTCATGTAGGGGTACTGTTGTTTATTTCTGCTGACCAGGGTCAATTACATTAGGACAGGAATGGACATCACAACCCACACCATCAGCCAGACAACTGGACAGACGTGTGTGTCTGTGTGTGTGTGTCTGTGTGTTTCTGTGTGTGTGTTTCTGTGTGTGTGTCTGTGTGTTTCTGTGTGTGTCTGTGTGTTTCTGCTTGTGTGTCTGTGTGCGTGTGTCTGTGTGTGTCTGTGTGTGTCTGTGTGTTTCTGTGTGTTTCTGATTGTGTGTCTGTGTGCGTGTGTCTGTGTGTGTCTGTGTGTTTCTGTGTGTTTCTGCGTGTGTGTGTGTGTGTCTGTGTGTTTCTGCGTGTCTGTGTCTGTGGTCTGTGTGTGTGGTCTGTGTGTGTGTCTGTGTGTTTCTACATGTGTATCTGTGTGTGTGTGTTTCTGTGTGTGTGTGTGTCTGTCTGTGTGTGTATGTGTGTTTCTGCGTGTGTGTCTGTCTGTGTGTGTGTGTGTGTTTCTGCGTGTGTTTCTGCGTGTGTGTGTGTGTGTGTGGTGTGGCCTGTCGGGCAGGATGTGCAGTGTAATCTAATTAAGGTGTTACTGGGCCGAGCATGACCCTGCTACATGTGCTGCTCGGGTCGCCAACCTCTGCTTAACAGAGGGCTTCCTGTGCACACACACACACGCACGCACACACACACACACACACACACGCACGCACGCACACACACACACGCACGCACGCACGCACGCACGCACGCACTCACACACACACGCACACACACACACACACACACACACACACACACACACACACACACACACACATACAGACATAGCAGCCACACAGCACACTTTGAAGCAAACTTCAAGACCATCGTTGCTATTTTACTTAAGGGTAGGCCAACAGCGTACACTATCTAGTGTTCTCTCACACAGTAACACACAGTAACACACAGTAACACATGAACACACACACACACACCTGTTGGTAAGGGCAGCACACACACTCTTAGGCTAAATCGACTCCACAGAACAATACTGGAGACACACAGACCTGGGTCAGCCTGATCCACTTCCAAGTTCATCATGGATTGCTTTTAAAATGACCTGATTCCCATCTCTCTCTCGCTCTCTCTCGTCTCTCTCTATATAGCTTCTCTCTCTCCCTCTCTCTCTCTCTCTCTCTCTCTCTGTATTTATCTCTCTATCTCTCTATCTCTCTCTCTCTCTCTCTCTCTCTCTGTCTCTCTCTCTCTCTCTCTCTTGGTACGTTGTTCAATTGCCCTACATGGCAACTCTCTGCAATGGGGTCATCTGATTTTATCACATTACTTCTCTTATTTAAAATCCAAACCAGGAGATAATTTAAAAATATCTAGGACAACTAATCAAGATTTTTTTTCTTATTTTAAGTGTCCATTTCTTTTGATGTTATTTTTTTCTGTGGAGTGAGAAAGTTAAGACACAGTTATGGCAGGTCTCTGTTCAGTTGTTCCTAATGAGTATGGATGATCTCTTTCTGTGTGTGTGTGTTTAGTGTGTGTGTGTGTTTGGTGCGTGTGTGTGTGTGATAGTTTGATCCTACGTGACCCACACACAGTCTCCAGGGGTGTCAGAGAAGGACACAGCTGCTGAATCCACCGTAGAGACACAGCATAACCTGGGGTCTAGTTGAGTTGCCTAGACACACACACACACACACATTCACACATACATGCACACACGCACCAAACACGCACATATACACATACATGCATGCACACAAGTACACACACAGCTTACAAAGCAACACACACAGTGTCCTCGGGGATGGAACTCACTGGCCTTAAATTACATTTCCCAACATGACAGAAACAGAAGTTATGTGGAATTATTGTTTCACTTTGAATTTACGCTGGGTGTAAAGGTGCCCTGAAGCTGCCGTTTGCCAGCACATATTAGAAGCTCTGTCCGTTGCACACACACACTTTTACACACCATGAAATACACGTACTACAATAGATACTATAGCATATCACAGAGGTCTTATAGGTGGGTTGTTTCTCTGAAAGGAAAAATGTCTGCTTTGATACACTTTCATCAACTGAGGTAACAAATATGTATGGATCCTCTACAGACAAACATTTAAAACCTGGCAAATCATATCTTATTAAGAATCATTGCTTATTCATTTCTTTCTTAGCTGATTATCACCTTTGGGATATTAATGTGTATCCCCCAAGTATTTCACAAAGCCACCTGCACCAACCCTCTTCATTTCTAAACTGTGTGTGTGTGTGTGCGTGTGTCCGAGTGGTGTGATTATGAAAACATTGTTAAGCGAGCAAGGGAGTCATGCTATACCCTTGTGGTACGCTCTGATGCCAACGCAAATGCCAGTGGATGAGGGTCTAATGTCTCTCTCGCACACGCACGCGCACACACACACACACACACTCACATCATGGTCTAATGTCTCTCTCGCACACACACGCGCACACACACACGCACACACTCACACACACACACACACACACACACACATCATGGTCTAATGTCTCTCTCGCACACACACACGCACACGCAAACACACACACACACACACACACACACACACATGCACACAACTCACAGACACACACACACAACATCATGGTGGGAGGATTACTGTAAATGTGGCGCAGGTGGTCTTGGCGCGGCATCACTCCCAGACTGGCATCACGTCTGGGCTGGTGCAGGCGGGCGGGAGTGTGGGGTTCATTTCATACGTGGCAGAGCCTGCTCTCTATTCTCTCTCTCTCTCTCTACTCTCAATATAGTATCTCTTATCTACTGTGTCTCTCTCTCTCTTTCTCCTGTTGCTCTCTCCTGTCTATGTCTCTGCTCGGGTCTCTGACTACTCTATGTAGCTCGCTTTATGTCTCTGTGATCTCGCTGTCGCTCTCTGCTTTTCACCTCCTCCGTCTCTTTCCTTAGTCTCTCTCCATCACTCATCATCACTGCTCATGATGGTGTCTTTCTGTCTATGTATGCCCTCAACAGAGCAAGAAAGAGAGACAGAAAGAAGAGAGAGAGAAGAGAGTGAGCGAGAGAGCGAGAGAGAGAGAGCAGCAGTCGAGAGAGAGAGAGAGAGAGAGAGGAGAGCTAGACTCGGGACGAATGAGCGATAAAACTAGACGCGCACCAGAGAGAGATAGAGATAGGCCAGCGATCTCTCATCTCTCCTCCTCTCTCTCTCTCCATCTCTTCTCTTCTCCTCCCTCTCTCTCTCTCTCTAGGCCGAGCGTTGGGGCGGGTGCCAGCCCCCTGGTGCTGAAAGGCTTGGCATCGTCGCCCCCTCAGAGCAGAGGGGGGGGCAGAAAGGACTCTGGCTAAACTGGCAAAGACATCACAGAGACGGGGGTAGCGCCCTCGATGCCCAGCACATATTCCCTAATAAGTTATTCATCTGAGAGGGAGTCTGTCCGTCTCCGTCTCAGCCAAGCCCTGTCCTGTCCTGGTCGGGCCCCGCTGTGCGCTCGGTTAGTGACTCCTCAGAGGAAGAGGAAAACTCAATCCAGCCTGGTGTGTTGACCTACGGGTGTCTCTCGAACCCAGAGAATGATCATAAGAATGAAATATATGATTTAAGTGTTTAAAAGTGGGGGGTTTTGTTTTCAAAGGAGTGTGATTCATCCTTATAGTGAAGTGTTTTCACCCCACCCCTTTCCAAAGTGAACCGAAACTTCAGCGTCCACTGTTCTGTGTGTCTGAACGTGATCCCCTCTCTGAGAAATGTTAGTGTGTCGTGGTTCTGTAGACCTCGTGGTTACACAGCTCTCCCTCGTTAAAGAAGCCACACGTTCTGATCCGTACCTTCGGACCAGAAACAGCTCTTCCCCTCCCCCATGGTGGTGACATCAGTAGAGTTATGGCAGTTCGGGGGCACGTCATAACAGGCGGTGAGCGGTAGTGGCTAACGCGATCTGACGCGACCGTGAGGTTGGTGAGAAGCTACCCTTTGCGTTTCTGACCTCGCTTTTGACGCCCTTTGGCGAAAGGTGCATCGCGGGGGAAACTTGAGTCGGCTTTCGCCTCAGTGACCGCGTCCGTCTGAGCGAGGTACAGAACTGCAAACTGAGGACGACGTCGGAGGAACACACAGCTACCGAACGTGTCTCTTTCAGTCGTTAAATACCGTTATTGTTGTATGACGAGAGGAGAAATGTTGAAAAGGACATTTCCTTGGTGTTCAGCTGCTCTTTGTCGGTTTGCTTGTTTGTTTGGGTGCTTCTGTGTACGGAGTGAGACAAGCGGAGCATCTGTGTATCTGGGAACGAAAAGTTGTCAAAGAACGGCTGCCATGTTGGAGAAACTGGCTCGTCACCTCGTACGCAGGCTTCCTGCGGAGAGGAGGACACAGGGAAACAGAAGTAACAGTGTGTGTGTGTGTGTGTGTGTGTGTGTGTGTGTGTGTGTGTGTGTGTGTGTGTGTGTGTGTGTGTGTGTGTGTGTGTGTGTGTGTGTGTGCATGTGTGTTTGTGAGAAACAAGCCTGTGTGGATCTCCATGCTTTTGAAGGATATTGGACCACGTTTACTTTCTTATACACTCTCTCCGTGTGAGTGTGTGTGTGTGTGTGAGTGTGTGTGTACATTTTTGAGTTACGGCAGAAACTGTAAGAACACTCAAGAGATGAACCATAGAGAGGGTCTGGGAATGGGAGGGGTGGAGAGGTGGAGGTTGGAGGGGTGGAGGGTGGAGGGGTGGAGGGTGGAGGGGTGGAGGGGTGGAGGTTGGAGGGGTGGAGGGGTGGAGGGTGGAGGTTGGAGGGGTGGAGGTTGGAGGGGTGGAGGGTGGAGGGTGGAGGGGTGGAGGGTGGAGGGGTGGAGGTTGGAGGGGTTGGTCAAGGGAGAGACACAGGGGGAGCCGAGGGGAGAGTACAGGGACTGAACTGGGGGAGGCTACAGAAATATGAAGGTGATGAAAGGTCAAAGTAGACGGAGGGAAACAGGGAAACAGGGGATGTCAGGGTTGTGTTTGGAGGTGGGAGGCTGGGGGAGAGAGGGGGGAGGCTGGGGGAGGCTGGGAGGGTGAGGCAAGCACAACCAGACTGTGTCTCTTTCATGTTTCACACACAAACACCCTGAGCCGCTCAGGCCCTCCTGACCCTCACACACGCTGGAGGGAGAGGCCGTATCGATACATCTGGAGATAAAGTAGTAGAGAGGAGAAACTCTGGTCTGTCTCCCTGCTACTCCAGAGCCCGCTCAGCTCAACAGATCAGCTCACTTCCTGTTTCCTCCGTCGCTGCGAGCTGATTGGTGGATTTCCATCCGTTAGATCTCTGGGAGTCCTTGTAGGCTGTGCTGTCAATTGTTTCTTCTTTTTTCTCTCTCTTCAACTTTCTGTAGAGTGACATATTTAATTATAGTTTTCATGGTCAGATGTGTCACAGTGTCGTTTTTAACACTTGACTAAATCAAGCCTTCTGCTGTTATAAAAAAAAAGAAAAAAAGATCACCTTGATTTGCTTTATTTCATGTTAAAGAAAAAAAAGATTTCTCCAGACACCTTTTGATGCCATTACTTTGAGTGGCCTCTCAAGTGGACCTGACTATCTGTGTGTGTGCGTGTTTCTTTTGAATTTTCCCTAGGTTTTGGTGGAGATAAATGTCTTGATTTGCGTATGTGTGTGTGTGTAATATGGTCTGTACTCAGCGGGGTGTCAGGTCCATTAAAGTTGTCGAGTTTTCACGGGCTCTTGTTCGCCCGCGCCTGCCTGTCTCTTGATCTCCACACGACTCCCAGTCAAGCTACATCAAACACACAGCCCCGGTTCCTGCTGCTCAGCAGACGTAGAACCCTGAAGTAGAACACTGGCACAAGGAACACTTAAAGAAAGAGATGAAGGAAAGGAGAACAGGGACGTTGTTTTGTTCTTTTGCGTGGGAGGGAGGAAGAGCAGTGTGAGTTGGGTTGGATGTCGGTGTGAGCTGAATGTGGGGTGGTGATGTCATAAGACACTACTTCACTTGTCCTTTTCACCCAGAGTTCTCCCTCTGTCTTGAGGAGCTCTGAGATCGTTGTGTAGATCTTGGGGAGCTCTGGGATCGTTGTGTAGGTCTTGGGGAGCTCTGAGATCATTGTGTAGATCTTTGGGAGCTCTGAGATCGTTGTATAGGTCTTGGAGAGCTCTGCCCTGGGATCGTTGTGTAGATCTAGGGGAGCTCTAGGATCATTGTGTAGATCTTGGGGAGCTCTGAGATCGTTGTATAGGTCTTGGAGAGCTCTGGGATCGTTGTGTAGATCTTGGAGAGCTCTGGGATCGTTGTGTAGATCTTGGAGAGCTCTAGGATCGTTGTGTAGGTCTTGGGGAGCTCTGGGATCGTTGTCTAGGTCTTGGGGAGCTCTGGGATCGTTGTCTAGGTCTTGGGGAGCTCTGGGATCATTGTGTAGATCTTGGGGAGCTCTGGGATCGTTGTGTAGGTCTTGGAGAGCTCTGGGATCGTTGTGTAGATCTTGGAGAGCTCTGGGATCGTTGTGTAGATCTTGGAGAGCTCTGGGATCGTTGTGTAGATCTTGGGGAGCTCTAGGATCGTTGTGTAGATCTTGGAGAGCTCTGGGATCGTTGTGTAGGTCTTGGAGAGCTCTTGGATCGTTGTGTAGATCTTGGGGAGCTCTGAGATCGTTGTGTAGATCTTGGAGAGCTCTGGGATCGTTGTGTAGGTCTTGGAGAGCTCTTGGATCGTTGGGTCTGCCTCAGGGGGGTCAGTAACAGCCATGACACTGGCTGGTGTGTTCGTCCTCTCACAGGAGAAGTGACAGGCTGCCATGACTGTGATGTCACTTCACCTCCGTCAGAATAGGTTTGGACACGGTGTGTGTGTTAGTGTGTGTGTGTGTGTGTCTTTGGCCCCATCTTCAGTTCAGGATAACCGTGTGACGGTGTGTGTGTATGTTAGTGTGTGTGTGTGTTAGTGTGTGTGTGTTAGTGTGTGTGTGTTAGTGTAACCGTGTGACGGTGTGTGTTAGTGTGTGTGTATAACTTTACACTGTTCCTTGTCACTGCAGATTTCACCTCCCTTCAGTCACTGTCGCACAGGGCCTTGTGTGTGTGTGTGTGTGTGTGTGTGTGTGTGGTGTGTGAGTGTGTGTGAGAGAGTGTGTGTGTGTGAGAGTGTGTGTGTGTGTGTGTGAGTGTGAGTGTGTGGGTGTGTGTGTGTGTGGTGTGTGTGTGTGAGAGAGTGTGTGTGTGTGTGTGAGAGAGTGTGTGTGTGTGAGTGTGTGTGTGTGTGTGTGTGTGTGAGTGAGTGAGAGTGTGAGAGTGTGTGTGTTTGTGGTGTCTCAGTTCATCAGAGGAGCTCTCCGACGTCCTGTCAGAGAGCAGGGTTGAAGGAAGAGATCATGTCCTTCAGCAGATGAACAATGTTGTTTTGACAACGTTTAGCTGAAGTGTCAGACTGATCCTACGTTAGCTCTGTCCGCTCACGGTGTCCGCTCACTGGGTCTGACTGACTGAGAGCCGTACAGGTGAAGGAGAGAGAGCAGGAGAGAGAGCAGGGAGGTTGCTCTACAGTTCACTCCTGGTTTGACGGTTTTTTTGAACATCCAGGTGTGAAAGTTTCATGCGTTGGGTAAAACATTTTTTTTTACCAAACGCATTTTACATGAGCCCTTGTTTGATGTTAGTTTTTTTGTCCAAATATATACGGTTTTGTTCCGGGATCATGGTCTATTTTACGTTTTAATGTGTCTGCCATTGATTCTCTGACGCGTGAACGTTTTGAGTTCTCCTGTTGGGAACACGCGTGTGATGAGGTGAGATCTTTCCAGACTTCTCAAGGCTAAGACTCGGTAAATACACTCAATAATACACCTCTGCAATGATCTGGGGAATCCCAAGGGTTTCCAACAGGAAGTTAACACTGTAGTGTCAGATGGGAAAGCTAGCATTTTACTTCTCATATACTTCACGTTTAGAAGTTCTTTCAAATAAGGAGAAGGACGATATTAGGGAGAGCTGGGAAAGAGAGGGGGATGAGTGAGAGACACTTCTTTGGCCTGGTTTGTTCTTGATCTTGATCTGGGCTTTGAGAGAAAAATAAATAATTTGTTGGAGAGGCAGACTGTACAAGAGACAGATCGAGGGAGAGTTCACTAGAGAGAAAGAGAGAAAGAGAGAGAGAGAGAGAGAGATAGAGACAGGTAGAGAGGGAGAAGGGAGAGAGAGAGATAGAGACAGGGAGAGGGAGATTTCACTAGAGAGAGAGAGAGACACATAGAGAAAGAGAGAGAGAGAGAGAGGAAGAGACAGATAGAGAGGGAGAAGGGAGAGAGAGAAGAGATAGAGAGCAGGAGAGGGAGAGAGCAGGGGGGAGGTTATAGAGAGAGGGAGATGGGGAGAGAGAGAGATAGAGACAGGGAGAGAGAGATAGAGACATGGAGAGAGCAGGAGAGGGAGAGAGAGGGAGGGAGGTATAGAGAGAGGGAGATGGGAGAGAGAGAGATAGGGAGAGGAGAGAGAGGGAGGTACAGAGAGAGGGGTCAGTGTAATGACTGGAGACAGGGCTGAAGGAGAGGCTGCAGATGCGTGGGTTCCTCCACTAATGGGATTAACAGGAATCCCCCCGGAGTCGGACATGAACAGAAGCCAGCGTGGAGACTTCTGCCTCGCCTGCACACACACCCGCAGGAATGTGTGTGTGTGTGTGTGTAAAGCAGAGAGAGAGGGAGATTAAGGCAAAGATTAGAAAGGACAAAGTATAAATTGAGAAGAAGCAGAGGGAGGTTTGCTAACGACGGTCTGATTGCTCGTCGTGCTGGCTAGCTTGTCTCTCTCTCTCTCTCTCTCTCTCTCTCTCTCTCTCTCTCTCTGTCTCTCTCTCTCTCTCTGTCTCTCTCTCTGTCTCTCTCTCTCTCTCTCTCTGTCTCCCTCTCGCCCTCTACTCTCACTCTCTACTCTCACCCTCTACTCTCACCCTTTACTCTCACCCTCTCTGCGGCGACGAGCGATCTCAACAGACATGGAGGTGTTTTGTTCTACGAGTCAGTACTGTCTCACAAACACGCACACTCTCTCTCCATCGTTCCACATCTCTCCATCCCTCCCTCTAACCCCACACCCATCCCAGTCCACTTCAGTCTTCTGCACACACACACACACACACACACACACAGAGACACACACACACACAGACACACAGTACTTCCGGAGCCGGGGTGTTCCTCGGCGAGGCCTGTCGTTCCAGGCCAGGCAGAGCCGAGCGGACGGCTGACAGACCCCCCAGGAAGGACCCCGGCCTCCACTCTGGTCCCTCTGACGAGAGGAGAGGAGGACAGGGCTGGGGGGCAGAGAGGAGGGAGGGGGGAGAGGAGGACAGGGCTGGGGGGCAGAGAGGAGGGAGGGGGGGAGAGGAGGACAGGGCTGGGGGGCAGAGAGGAGGGGAGGGGGGGAGAGGAGGACAGGGCTGGGGGGCAGAGAGGAGGGAGGGGGGGGTAGAGGAGGACAGGGCTGGGGGCAGAGAGGAGGGAGGGGGGGAGAGGAGGACAGGGCTGGGGGGCAGAGAGGAGGGAGGGGGGGAGAGGAGGACAGGGCTGGAGGGGCAGAGAGGAGGGAGGGGGGGGGGCAGAGAGGAGGGAGGGGGGGGGGAGAGCGACCAGTGTGGGAAGTCTCCCGTCTCTGGTCGGTCGAGGCCAGGGGTTGTGCTCCAGGTGCTGTGGAGTCGGCGTGGGGAACACGGAGGGTGTTGTGACATGACAGGGTGTGTGTGTGCACTCCTCTCAGTGCGATGGCGGGAAGTGTGTGTGTGTGTGTGTGTCTGTGTGTGTGTGTGTGTGTGGGTTCGCTAGCGAGTGTGTCTGAGGGGTTAGGGTTGTTTCCAGACAGATGCATGGTAATTGCTGTCGTCTTGGCTGAACGTTTGTGTGTCGTCTGTGGAAGGGAGATGCTGCCTCTTCTTACTGATGATACACAGAACAGCTACAGCCAGGTTAGAACATGTTTTAGGTTGATTATACAGCAGGTTCATGGACAGTTTATATCCGTGCTGAGGATCTGCAAAACTTGATCAAACCAATTGGTTTATTTATTTCTAAAGATATTGCAAGAAAGAGGACAAGTATACTTACTTTGTTACTACTGTGTGTGTGTGTGTGTGTGTGTGTGTGTGTGTTGTACGTAACGTAGGTTCAGAAGAAACACCTTTAAGAGAATCAAAAGACATAATCACACAAACACACAGGCCTTCTCCAAAGCTGCAGACCACTCCCTACACACACACACACACACACACCCGCACACACACACCCGCACTCACACACACTCACACACACACACAAACACACAGGTCTTCTCCAAGCTGCAGACCACTCCCTACACACACACACACACACACGCACACACACTCGCACTCACACACACTCACACACACACACAACACACAGGTCTTCTCCAAGCTGCAGACCACTGCCTACACACACACACACACAAAACACACCCGCACACACACACCCGCACTCACACACACTCACACACACACACAAACACACAGGCCTTCTCCAAGCTGCAGACCACTCCCTACACACACACACACACACCCGCACACACACACACACACTCACACACTCACACACACACACACGCTCATAACTGCGGAGTGGCAGAGGGCAGCAGTAGCTAATAATAGGTATTGACTGGTTGGACGTGGGATGAGCTAGGGAGCAGGATTGGATCTCCAATGCGCCCCGGGTCACAAACACACACAAACACGTCTCACTGGACCATACTGAAAGAGAAGACATTTTAAACTTTCATGACTTCTCTAAAATCGTTGCTGTTCGTCTTCAGGGCTTAACTCTTTGTAGTCAAAGTGCTCGTCCCCGATCAATATCAGAGAGAGGGAGGGAGGGATGAGGGGGAGAGAGGGAGGGAGGGATGAGGGGGGAGAGAGGAGAAGGAGGAGGAGAGGGAGGGAGAGAGTGGGAGAAAGAGCGATGGAGAAATTCCAGACATCTTTATTTCATTGGTTAGAAATGCCGATGCTCACACAGAAGCAATTCACACACTGCTCCCAATCTGCACACACACACACACAACACACACACACACACACATACACTGATCCCAATCTGCACACACACGCACACACACACACACACACCGCTCTAAATCTGCTCATTGTTTTGTCAGTCTCTGGATTGAATTATGACATGCACACACACTCACACTCACACACACACACACAACCGGGACATACCTGGCCCACACTGCCTGTACAGTTAGCTGTATCTTTTTAAACAGGGTGGACCTTCAGTTTTGGATGAAAATGTGTAGATTTATTTTTACATTTTAATAAAATATATCCATGCCCTGATACCGATGAGTGTATGTGCATTGTGTGTGTGTGTGTGTGCATTGTGTGTGTGTGTACCTTCAGGTGCGGGCTATTAAATGCTGTGACTCCAGCTGTAGCAGAGGTAACGAATACTGGCACAGGGGAGGAGAGGGCACAGGTTCAGGAAGCATGGGGCAAAGTGTGTGTGTGTGTGTGTGTGTGTGTGTGTTTGTGTGTGTGTGTGTGTGTCGGAGGGAGGGAGGGAGGGAGGGAGGGAGCAGCGTGTGTGTGTGTGTGTGTTGGAGGGAGGGAGGGAGGGGGGATTACAGCTGTGGCCGCTGTGGCCTCCTATAGAATGAAGTACACACACATACACACACAGAGACGTACAGTATGTCACTGTCTCTCTCTCTCCCTCTCTCTCTCTCCTCTCTCTCTTCATCTCACTCTTTTTGTTTTCCTACAGGATTGAGTATCAGTGCTCCTCTCTCATTGGGTAAGTCCTTTTATTTCGCCAGATGGAGTGTGTGTGTGTGTGTGTGTGTGTGTGTGTGTGTGGGTGAGCACAGAGCAGTAGGCAGACAGACAGTGTTAGTGTTGTATAAGAGGTCTGCAGGTCAACTCTAGCGGAACACCTCCTGTGTGTGTAGCCCGGCCATGTGTGTTAACCATCAGCCACGCACACATTCACCCTGTAAATTAACTGTGTTTGAGTTGGCATCGGACGGCGGTCGCATGAGGAGGCCTTGTGTCTGCCAACCCCCGACCACTCTGTCCCGCTCTGACCGCAGGCTACATCACCTCATCTGTTTACATCTGTCACCCGCTGAGAGATCGCTGAGTGGACCTCGACAGCGAGACCAAACTCCACTTTCCTTTGTTTATCTCAACAAGTGTTGTGTGTGTGTGTGCGTGTGTGTGTGTGTTGTGTAGGGTGTGTGTTCAGACGCGGGAGAGTGTGTGTGTGTGTGTGTGTGTGTGTGTGTGTGTGTGTTGGTCAGTGAGTCGATGTTTTCCTGTGGGTGTGCAGAGTAGAGAATAAGTACATTGTTTTGAAGCTGTGGATGTTGTTTGGGTTCCACGGCAAGGCCAGGGACCGTCCCTGAAAAGCTCCTCCGACCAAGTAACACACCCAGTAACACACCCAGTAACACACCCAGGAACACACCCAGGAACACACCCAGTAACACACCCAGTAACACACCCAGGAACACACCCAGTAACACACCCAGTAACACACCCAGTAACACACCCAGTAACAACACCCTGTAACACACCCTGTAACACACCCAGTAACACACACCCCAGTAACACACCCAGGAACACACCCCAGGAACACACCCAGAACACACACCCAGTGAACACACCCAGTAACACACCCAGGAAACACACCCAGTACACACCCAGTAACACACCCAGGAACACACCCAGTAACACACCCAGTAACCACACCCAGTAACACACCCAGTAACCACACACCCAGTAACACACCCCAGTAACACACACACCCAGTAACACACCCAGTACACACCCAGTAACACACACTCTCTCTGCTATCTGTCCCTGGTGGTGTAGCACTGTGTCACCCCAATCAGCATAATCCTCTCAATGAACTGCAGTAATCACATCTATATGCAAATGAGATTAGCTCAACTTTGGTAAACATTGGCCAGCTAGGCAACACAGGGGGGAGGGGTGTGGGGGGCGTTGGGGACTGTCAAAGACATCGAGGGGCGATTAGTTTGAAAGTGTAACCGGTGGAGAGTGCGTTGTTTGACGGTGTCATAGCAGGATGTGATGTACTGCACGTTTACATCTTTGTGCACCCTGATGACAAGGTATAGCAAGAAAACCTCTTAGGAAAAGATCCACACAACGACTTTTTTCGAACGATGAGGAAGCATCAATGAAATAAAACCTTACATTCAGAGGAGAGACTCTCTCTCTCTCTCTCTTTCTCTCTCTCCTCTCTCGCTCTCTCTCTCCTTCTCGCCTCTCTCTCTCCTCTCTCCTCCTCACTCTCTCGCTCTCCTCTCTCTCTCTCTCTCTCTCTCTCTCTCTCTCTCCTCGTCCTCTCTCTCCTCTCTCTCTCCCTCTCTCTCTCTCTCTCTCTCCCTCTACCTCTCCTCTCCTCCTCTCCTCCCTCTCTCTCTGCTCTCTCTCTGCTGTCTGCGTGTTTTGACGTTAGCGTGTTCTGAGAGACGCTCTCGGAGCCCGTCCTCCTGCCAGACAAACAGCGGGAGACTCTCCGCTGCTTAAGTGGAGGAAACATGCCAGCACCTTGGAAGCAGGGACGCTAGCTTGCGTTTAGCCAAGAAAACCTAACGGTTATATTTACGGCGTGGCTTCGTCAAACGCTTCCTTCTCTGGCACTTAAGATGAAGACCAGCGGCGGTACGCACACCTATTCCCCAGTAAGCATCCACTTTCCGGCCCAGTTTACCTCTTCTAATCGTCAGCTTTAACTGCACCTCCGCACCGACTCCGCTGTCCCTCATCAGGTGCGTACTCGTGTCAGTGGAGCTGCAACTACCAACCAACGAGTCATGAACAACTCTGCCTTCTTACTGCTCAGGCCCTCACGCACACACACACACACACACACACCACACACAACACACACACCACACACACACACACACTGTATACACACTTAGACACACACTACTCACACACACACACACACTGTATACACACTTAGACACACACTACTCACACACACACACTGTATACACACTTAGACACACACTACTCACACACACAAACTGTATAAACACTTGGACACAATCGCTCAGACATGCGTACAGTATATACACTCAAGTACACACACTCACACACGCGCGCGCACACACACACTTCTTTTCCATGCTGACAGTCTCTTGAACTGTTGACAACAAGCTGACGAGCTGAAGCCCCCAATAACATCTCTGGTGCCACCTCTACCCAGCTGGTTCTGCTCTTCAGGGCAGAGGAGATGGCCAGAGAACACACACACACACGTACACTCACATGCACACACACACAGTCTCTCTCTCACACACACACACAGCCACACACACACGTACACACACACTCTCTCTCCACACACACACACAGCCACAGACACCACGTACACTCACACTGACCACACTCTCTCTCACACTCACACACACACACCCACACACCTACACACACACTGACCACACACTCTCTCTCCACACACACGCCTAGACACCACACGCGCCCAGGACCGAGTGTCATTACTCAGTTCTGTGTTTATGTCTACATTCATGTGGCCTGGCCAGGGATCAGCTGGTGTCAGTGGGTCTATAAGCTGTCTCGGAGCAGAGGCCCACTGTAGTGGGGAGAGCTGGACATGACAAAGAGAGAAAGGTGGAGTGAGGGAGGAGAAAAAGTGGAGGGGAAGACAGATTGGAGGTGGATGGATTTAAAGAGCTACAGACATGTGAGAGAGAGAGAGTACAGCATGTTCCCTTGTAAGTGAGTGTGACTGCGTGTGTGTGTTTGTGAGTGTGTGTGTTTGTGAGTGTGTGTGTTTGTGAGTGTGTTTGTGTGTGTGTGTGTGTTTCGGTGTTTTGGGTGCACGTGAGAGAACGACCACAGTCACCTCAGCAGTTTAAAACACAGTACAGCTTGTTCCAACGCTAAGCACAACCCGAGCATCCTCGATACGTGGTGCAGATGCATGAGGATCTGTGTGCAAGTGAGTGTGTGTGTGTGTGAGTGTGAGTGTGAGTGTGTGGTGTGAGTGTGGTGTGTGTGTGTGTGTGTGTGAGTGTGTGTGTGTGTGGTGTGTGAGGTGTGTGGTGTGTGGTGTGTGTGTGAGTGTGTGTGTTGTGTGTGGGTGTGTGTGTGTGTGTGTGTGTGTGTGGTGTTGTGTGTGTGTGTGTGGGTGTGTGTTTTGTGGTGTGTGTGTGTGTGTGTGTGTGTGCGTTGATGTGTGTGTGTGCGTGTGCGTGTGTTGGTGTGCGTGTGTGTGTGTGTGGTGTGTGTGTGTGTGTGTTTGTGTGTTGTGTGTGTTGTAGGTGCTTTGTCATCTCCAGAGGAGTGACCCTCACGGTCCCCGCCCCAGACGGCTTCATTTTTTAACAATTAATCTCCTTCAGTAAGGGAGGGGCCTTTGGGTACGTGTGTGTACGTGTGTGTGTACGTGTGTGTGTGTGAGAGAGAGTGCCTACTGTGTGTGTGTGTAGCCATCCACCAAAATACACATTAACAGAAACAATCTCTCTATTTGTCTGGAACAAAAACACACCGTGCATTCCTACACATTCGTTGCGTTTTGTGATGAGAAAGCTGGTGGTCAGTTTTATCTGTGTGTGTGTGTCTGTGTGTGTGTGTGTTTTGAACGTGTGTGTGTGTGTGTGTGTTGTTAGCGGGTGCTATCTGGAATGTGAATATGAGGAGATTAGATGGCAGGCAGATTAAAGTGTGACCTTTACCTCACAGGATCTGTCCTAGAACAGCAGACGGAGGGAGAGATGACTCACTGACCGATCTGGAGAGAACAGAGAGAGACAGGAGAGAACAGAGAGAGAGACAGGAGAGAACATAGGATAGAAGATACAGTAGAGCACGATGAGACAGGAGAGAAGAGACAGGAGAGAACAGAGAGAGACAGTAGAGAAGAGACAGGAAGAAACAGAGAAGACAGGAGAGACAGAGAGAGAGACAGGAGAGAAGAGAACTGAGAGAGACAAGCATATGGGGGGAGAGAGAGAAGAGGGAATAGATAGAGAACAGACAGATAACGGATGGATCGAAGAGAGAGAGAGAGAGAGAACCCCACACTCACACACCTTAGACATGAAGAGATGCCAGGTTAGGGAGAAGTCAGACAGAAGGGTGGTTGGCCTGATTTCAGGATTCTCCTCACTGCTTGGAAAATTAGCATGGGCCCTGGTCCAATGGAGCCCTTTATTTATCCATGATAAGAGAGATAATCACACACACACACACACACAACGCACCCACACACACACACACACACAACACGCATCCACCCGCAACACACACACTCCCACACACACGTCCCACACACACAACTCCCACACGTCACACACACACCCCCCTCCCTCGCCCCCACCCCCACCCCCCCACCTCCCCACCCTTCCCAGCCCCCCCCCCCAAAACTGCCCCTCCCGCCCCCCCACCCCCCTCCATCCCCGCCCCCCACACGCGAGGAGCTTCCCCTTCCCCCCCCCCCTCCCTGCTCCCCCCGGAGACTCCACCCCCCCCTCCCCTTCAGCCCCCCCACAAGAACTCCACCCCCCTCCCACCCCCCCCTACCCGCTTCCCCCGCCCCCCCACCCAACCGCTGCGCCACAGGAGGGATGCAGATAACGTCGGGCGCCCCCCAGAAGGGCGACCCGTCCCTCCCCTCCCCCCCCACTCCCCCCCTCCCCTCCGCTCTTCCCTCCCCCCCCCCTCCCCACCCCCTCCCCCCGCTGCGGCATCACTCCCCTCCCCCTCCCCGCCCCCCCCCCCCCTCCCCCCCCCCCCCCTCCACGAGCGAGCTCCCCCCCCCCCATCCTCCTGTCCTCCCTACCCCCCCCCCCCGGTAGTGCATAGTCTCCTCCCCGATCTCCCGCTGCCATGGCTCAGCCCCCCTCCCCCGATATAATACCGTCGCCCCCCCCCCCCCCCCACGTTCCCCCCCCCCCACCACAGCCATAAGATGCTGACAATTTGCTAACACGCCACACGCACAGACCTGGTGGAATTTTAATCATTTAAAAACGTCAGTGTTTGCTTGAGGCTCCATCGTCCCCGACAACAACCATCAAGCACAATTAAACCTTGATCCAGAGGGAAACACACCATCCCACAACAATATTCATCATCGTCATCATCATCATAGTCATTACTGATTATAAACCTTTCAGTCCAGTCCAAAACCCTGACTGTATAAGTCCTTGTGTGGGTGGGTGTGTGTGTGTAAGCGTGTGTGTGGGTGTGTGTGTGGTGTGTGTGTGTGTGTTCGTGTCAGAGCCAGTCGCTCTACAGGACGAGACAGAGAGCATGTTGTATCTGACAGGGCCTTTGGGGTCAACATCAACCCACATAAGCTGCAGAGGAGATCACCCACCACAGTGTGACTGTCAAATCAGGGCACACAGCCAATACTCACACACACACACACACACACACCCATACACACAGCTGTCAGTCCCAAACATGCACACACACACACAGCTGCTAGGCACTCGCACACAGGCCCGTGACTGCCCGCTGCCCTGGGAACTACTCAGTGCAGGACTCTGCCCTGGGGTGAGCACTGGAGTGTGTGTGAGTGGTGTGAGTGTGTGCGTGTGTGTGGGTGTGTGTGTGGTGTGCGTGTGTGTGTGTGTGTGTGGTGTGGGCAGTCACAGGGTCCATGCTGATCGCTGGATGGCTCTGACCGAGCAGCATTACAGTTTTTTATACAGTCACAGTGAGTGGAATGTGAAGTTATGTGCTTGTGTGTGTTTCTGTGTGTGTGTTGTGTGTGTTTCGTGTGTGTGTTGTGTGTCTCGGTGTGTCTCTGTGTGTGTGTTGTGTGTGTCTCTGCGTGTGTGTGTTGTGTGTGCTCTGTGTGTGTGTGTGTCTCTGTGTGTGTCTCTGCGTGTGTGTTGTGTGTATCTGTGTGTGTATCTGAGTGTGTGTCTTGTGTGTGTGGTCTGCGTGTGTGTGTGTCTCTGCGTGTGTGTGTGTGTGTGTGTCTCTGTGTGTGTGTGTGTGTGTGTGTGTGTGTGTGTGTGTTCTGTGTGTGTGTGTGTCTCTGGTGTGTGGTGTGTCTCTGGTGTGGTGTGTGTGTGTGTGTGTCTCTGTGTGTGGTGTCTCTGCGTGTGTGTGTGTGTTGTGTGTGTGTTCTGCGTGTGTGTGTGTTGTGTGTGTGTCTCTGTGTGTGTGTGTCTGGTGTGTGTGTTGCCCCAAGGGTGTCGTCAGTGGGGCAGTAAAATGGGCATGTGTGTGTGGTCCAGTGGATCTGGAGCCAGGCTCACTCTGCCACCTCTGTCCGCCCCTGCCAGCTGTGGCCCTGGTAGCCCTCCCCCTCAAACGTCCCCTCACACGCTAAAGCTCACTCCATACCCTCACTCCCACACTCACTCCCATCCCGCCCACTCCCCTCCACTCCTCCCTCGACTCCTCACCCTCCCCTCACACACTCCCCCCACCTCCACACTCACTCCCTACCTCCTACCTCCCTTATCCCATCACTCCCTACCCCCCTCCCCATCACTGCCCACTCCCTGCCTCCCTCACTCCCAACTCCCCTAGCCCCCTCACATCACTCCCTACACCCTTATCCCCTCACTCGATACCCCCTACCACCTTATATGTGTGTGTTTATGTAAGGTGTGTATGTCTGTGTGTGTATCTATATACTGTATGTGTGTGTGTGTAGGGAGTGTATATCTCTGTGTGTGTATCTATATGTGTGTGTAAGGAGTGTGTATCTATGTGTGTGTGTAGGGAGTGTGTATCTATGTGTGTGTGTGTGTGTAGGGTGTGTCTGTGTTTGTTTGTGTCTTGCAGGTCCATGACAGATCAGGGCATTCAGGCCAGTGACATTCCTCTAGAGCACAGATGTATCCTGGCCGAGGTATGAAAAATGCTCCTCGGCCGCAGCACTCACCCGTAGATGAATGGACCGATCCGTGCACTCACCCGTAGATGAATGGTCCGATCCATCTTGTCACCGGAGGTCGACGAAGAGGTCACAGCTTGAGTGTACCTGCGTGTCTGTGCTGACTCTGGCACCGAGCTCCCACCAACACACACACACACACACACAGACACAGACACACACAGACACGCACACACACAGACACACACACAGACACACACAAAGACACACACACACACACACACACACACAGACACAGTCCGGCCCCATCAAACATTCCCCCCTGAGCTTATCACACACACACACTCTAGTCCATCTCCTCAGCCATCAGCCCCCAGCTCGACACACCACACAACACCCGACACACACACACACACACACACCACCGACACACACACCACGCACACACACACACACACACTCTAGTCCATCTCCTCAGCCATCAGCCCCCATCCCGCCGCCCGCAGCCCAGAGCCTTCCCTCTGACACGTCTATATGTTTTTCCTCCTGACCTTTTAGCGTCCTTTCTGCCTGCGCCTGTAAACCATAAGCTGATATATGAAGGCAATTTTTAGCGGTGCCACTTGTATCTGAGTGATTGCGTACACTTTACATTTGGGCCTGCCACCTTGCCACCTCTTCCAGATCTCTCTATTCGGATAGGGGGGGGGCGAGGAAGGAGACGGGGAGGTAACAGGATGGAGAAAAGAAAAAAAAAGGAAGGATGTTGTGGCGGCCAATACTCGTCCAGCCTTGGGCCAAGCCACCTGCTGTCTCTCAGTCTAGGACAGGCGAGGGCCAAGTCGTAAACAAACATATAACAAAGATCAGAGTGCCTTCAACGCTCGATGCTAATTATTCAGACGACCAAAACCCCGCTTTGTGTTTCATTAAGGGCCATCACTTAATGTCGAGATCCGCAGTATTAAAATGTGGGTCAACCTTGTTAGCTTGTTAGCATATGAGGCATTAGGCCATGCTACATGAATGTAACGAGGACATCGCTTGTTATCGTATTAGCATAAAGTCATTCTGAACGGACACGCGGTTAGCGTAAGTACGTGTGTTTCAGTACTGGAATGGGGCCATGCTCGTTAGCTTGTTAGCATAAACGCACGTTAAAACAGATAGGGGCGCCGCACGTAGCATTGCTGGATCAGCTCGTCGGATGGGGCCCCCGTAGCCTTTAGCCTGTTAGCATGAATGGAGGTATAAGGGATTTTGAGTTTTCTTTTTCTTTTTTTTGAGCCCGACATGAATGCTTTTCAATTACCGCCGCTCATTGTCAGTTTGTAAATGTCTGGGTCAGCGGTGGAGAGTTTCTGCCTTTGAAAACAGGCCTGACATCAACACAAAGACATCATTAAGAGATTCTCCCCACACAGGACAATCTCCCTCCCTTTTGCCCCTGGGGACACCTGAAATAATGTGGCAAAACAGCAAAGGCCTGTGAAAAAATAAGCGTTGTTAACCCCTCTGCTGTGCCACAGCTGTGGAGGGGAAGAGGGGGGGGAGAGGGGGGGGGGAGAGAGAACAGTCACTTTGAATGTCTTTCTTTCTTTCTGTTTTCTTTTTGTGTTTTATTCCTGTGCAAATTCCATCACCCCGTTCTTTTCAATACATTTGGAGATCCGTAAACATGTGGAAACAACTTGAAAATAGCATATTTCCTTTTCCCTGATCTGAATATGCATGCCCATCCCACAGCGAGAGAAGAAAGGCTTTTATTCTTTAGTAGGTTAAAATGAATACAAACAATATGGAGTGACTAATTACAGAGGGAGATTGAGAAATGAAAAAAAAAGAATCTTGCATTTGAACACGATTTGCATTTTGATTCCGAGTTGGATTTTCAGCAAAAAAAATATTTTTCGTAATTTTGTCTTTTCTTTCTCTGTAATATCTGCTAGGATCAAAGGCTCCCCGTTTCCCCCTCCAAGCATTGTTTGCCTCCCAGGACTACAACAAAGTCGTACGCTTGTGCCAGATCGGGGGGAAGACAGAATTAGTTATTCCTGGACTAATTTGACATCAAAAAGAAAGAACCTATAGAAGAGGAAGATAAAAGTAGCCTTCCTGACCTGCAGGATTAGCTCAGTGTCTTCAGGCTTCATGCTAACACCCAGTACACACCTCTACACACACACACACACACACGACACACCCAGTACACACCTCTACACACACACACACCCAGGGCACTCCACCTCTACACACACACACACACCCAGGGCACTCACCTCTACACACACACACACACACAGACACACCCAGTACACACTCTACACACACACACACACACACACCCAGTACACACCTCTACACACACACACACACAACCCACCACACAACACCACAACACACACACCACACAACACAGTACACACCTCTACACCACACACACACACCCCAGGGCACTCCACCTCTACACACACACACACACACACACCGACACACACCGACACACACACACACCCAGGGCACTCCACCTCTACACACACACACACACACACCGACACACACCGACACACACACACACACCCAGGGCACTCCACCTCTACACACACACACACACACACCTCTACACACAGTCACATCTCACACCTCAACTTTTAATACCACGGCCTAGAAAAACAACATCACAGACAGTCAGAGACATTATCCGATCCTCATTTTCCATGACGTGATTAATTGTTGAAATACTAGGTTAGTAATCAGATCAGCTGTAAGGTTATCGGGAGCAGAGTTATTACGGTTCCATGTTTTTGGGAGTCAGAAATGTCCAGTTCTGCTGCTTGAAAGCCTACCTAGATGATCTAGGAAAGAAACATGATCTATCCCCATGGAGACTGAATCCATAACACAGCTGTCTATCTGAAAACTTCATTAACACCACTACTAATTACAGAATCTTAAATGACACGCTAATCGTTATATTAAGTAATTGAGCTGCTCAACTTTTGATGTGTTTATACAAGTATATAACTCAATCATACACACTGACTTTTACTGAATCACCCTACAGCATGTGTGTGTGTGTGTGTGTGTGTGTGTGTGTGTGTGTGTGTGTGTGGGTGTGTGGGTGTGTGTTTGTGTGTGCAACCATGGTAACCTATAAATTGGGGCAGTTTGCGTAGCCAAAGGTCAGAGTGTGCTGACTCAGGAGAGGATGTCACAGTATCTAGGTCTCACCTTAATTCCATATCTGCCTTCAGCTGTTCGAGGCAAACACACGCACACGCACACAGAAACACACACACACACACACACACACTGACATTGTCTCACGTCGACAAACCACCAGCACATTCTCAACCTTCGCTGTGCATATCATTTCCACGAAAATATAGCAGAACCATGGCGACAGCATTAATTACAGATATATGCACTGTTATCATCCACCCACCCACCCATCACCACCTCACCACCCACCCTCCCTCTCACCCTCCCTCTCACCCCCTCCCTCGCCCCCTCCCTCGCCCTGGCTAAGGACTCACAAACACAGCTCTCCCCCTCCGCACTGTCGCCCCTCTCACACACTCTCCAGGAACAGAAGGAGTTAAAGTCGGGCTGATATGGGGGGGGGGAATAATTGCCTGAAGACTGTACCAAAATAAGCCCTAATGGTCAGTAATCCACAGCTAGAGAGCCCCTCCACTGTGCAGCTCTGAATGCCTGTAATGGGCTCCCAGCCCTGCCACACTTACATATGCATAGATCCTTTTCCATTAAGGCTGGTTGAATGACAAATACAGAGGATGTGGAAAAAAAGAGAAGGTGGAGAGCAGGGGGAAGATTTTCCTGCGCTGGCAGTAATTGGCAGTCGTTCAACCCCCTATCCTTAAATCTCATTAGCCTATTGTTCAGATGCTGCCTGCTCGAACAGGCCTGGGGTGAGGAAGCGACAGGGAGAGGGTGACGGCAAGAGGACCCTGCTCCTCCGTGTCACCCAGGCCTCACAGTTCTTTCTGTTTCTGTGTCTTCATGGACTCCAGTTCTCTCTGTTTCTGTGTCTTCATGGACTCCAGTTCTCTGCTGTGTCTGTGTCTTCATGGACTCCAGTTCTCTGCTGTGTCTGTGTCTTCATGGACTCCAGTTCTCTGCTGTGTCTGTGTCTTCCTGGACTCCAGTTCTCTGCTGTGTCTGTGTCTTCCTGGACTCCAGTTCTCTGCTGTGTCTGTGTCTTCATGGACTCCAGTTCTCTGCTGTGTCTGTGTCTTCATGGACTCCAGTTCTCTGCTGTGTCTGTGTCTTCATGGACTCCAGTTCTCTGCTGTTTCTGTGTCTTCATGGACTCCAGTTCTCTGCTGTGTCTGTGTCTTCATGGACTCCAGTTCTCTGCTGTGTCTGTGTCTTCATGGACTCCAGTTCTCTGCTGTGTGCTGTGTCTTCATGGACTCCAGTCTCTGCTGTGTCTGTGTCTTCATGGACTCCAGTTCTCTGCTGTGTCTGTGTCTTCATGGACTCCAGTTCTCTGCTGTGTCTGTGTCTTCCTGGACTCCAGTTCTCTGCTGTGTCTGTGTCTTCATGGACTCCAGTTCTCTGCTGTGTCTGTGTCTTCCTGGACTCCAGTTCTCTGCTGTGTCTGTGTCTTCATGGACTCCAGTTCTCTGCTGTTTCTGTGTCTTCCTGGACTCCAGTTCTCTGCTGTGTCTGTGTCTCATGGACTCCAGTTCTCTGCTGTTACTGTGTCTTCATGGACTCCAGTTCTGTTTCTGTTTCTGTGTCTTCCTGGCAAGCCCCCTGTGAGAGAGAGGGGGAGAGATGGTGAGGCAGAGGGGGGAGAG
>CAEFZP010002741.1:12500-97771 GCA_903064625.1 Mallotus villosus | reverse complement strand
CAGACTACTGTTTCCGAAAATATATGTACTTAATAATATCAGCATATATGATAGTGTACATACAATGTTGTTTTGTATGACAATGTTAAATTACTAAATAGTTATCACCCTGGCTTCTTTGCTTCTGGCATTTCAAGTTAGCCTAGCCAGCTATCTCCCAGAAGTTAACGAGCTGCTAAACCAGAGAATGGCTAAACGAATGTTCTTCTACAGCCTGGCAGTCACGCGTGTTTTCGGAGAGGCAGCTAAATCCCTCAGAGCGTCATGAACATTCATATGGACGTCCTCGCTAGGGGGAGTTTTGGCGCTGATCTTTGCATGTTCATTTGCCATATCAACTAGATAAAATTGGTTCTTCTAAATAGCTTTACTGATTTGTGTGTGAAAGAGCTTACTACAATGTTCAAGTTAGGAAAGCATTGGTTAACAGTCGTACCCAACGGCGTGTGCATGTCCGACTCGCTGAAGTAGGGGTTTTCAAAATTCCATTCGTCTTTCACCCCACGGCTAAATTCAAAGGTGAGTATTTTTTACAGAAATTGTTTTAAGTAAATGTATTTGCAGAAATTGAATGGGGCATGTTATTACTTAAAGGTTTGAAATGTAGGCTATTTAGCATTATTATTTGCAATCAGATTCACTTTGTTTGTGTAAGGATTTCGCTAGCTAGCTACATAGCTCTAGGCTAGCTCTAGGTAAAATAACAAAGCCTCCAGAAAGTTATTTTGAAATGCGTATATCAAAGTTTAGCGTCTCACAAATCACCCATAAAATTATCAGTGAACATACGTTCAGAACTGTTAGAAAAACGTGTTCCAAAATAGCTTAGCCCTCATTTGTCTTTCTTTGTAGCTAGCGTGGCTGATCACACGCGGTCGGCCACACTACATATCTAACCTTTATAAAACTGCGTTGTCGCTCTTTAGTAAGGACTTTATAATGTTTGAGCCGTCTAATTATTAATCACCTTAATTAATTGATTTACAAAATGCTTCTATATTACTATTATAGTTAGAATAGTTAGCATAACATTAGCTAACACATGCCAAGTTGGCCGATGCTCCTCACAATGCTAGCTCTGCTTAGCTAATTTAGCTAGTGCCATATTGTTTTAAGCTAGGTAACGCTAATGCAAAAGGCTACATAGAGGCAAGTTTAGCTCGAATTGTTCAAGTAATTGGTTTGCCTCTTGCTCCTTTACAGTTTCATGCAGTGCTAATTCGTCGCATCCAGTCGAGAAGTTCTTCAAAGACACCCCAGACTGTTAGCACGTGTCCCTGGGAAATGAGGGTAATGAATGACCGTTTATAACAGTGACAATAATTGTATGAGCCATGGCAACCCTAAAGGCTATGTTTTGAAGCAAATGCATGACTTGAAACTTTTGCATCACCAGATGTAGGTGTCAACTCTGGTCTGGTGGAGGGGAACCCATGGGGGTCCAGGAAACAGCTGGCAGCCAGGCAAGTGCAAATATAAGACCCTCCAAAAAATACTCAAAGCTTTTCAATAGCATTGTCAACTCATTGTAAGGCATACCTAAGTTGTTCTGATCGTGGTGGGGGGATACATATTTGTCAAAACAACAAATGTTGTCATACTAATGCTTTGTATACAACAATTCAAGGTAAAAACAGCAATATTTACAGCAAATCTAGAAGAACCACAGTGTATGCCAATAATGCAAACTCTTGTTAACTTGTTTTACTTGTCCTTAATGACAGACACATTACAGGTTATGCTCCGGAAGATGGAGACATTGGAGGAGAACCAGCAAGAGGCTCTCCTATGCAGGCGACTACAGGGCAGACACACTGAAGAGGTGCAAGTGATGGACCTACAGGTGGCCCAAACACAGCCCATTCAAAACAAGACAGGTAAATGAATCATGATTGCAGCTTCCATATCCAACCTTTCACATGGCTATGTAACAAATTATGTTGATAGGTCACTAACTTATTTTGTGCTTTATTGTCAGGGCCAACAGACAGGACCTGTAACGGAGACTGGAAGAAGATTTTAATTCACTGTTTGGCACTTTGTTTGAAATAAAATGACTGAATGTTACATGGAAATGCTGCCTCGTTAATGATTAGCTTGAGTTAGGCTACACATCACACAAACATAGTCCTAAAGTTGGCTACCATGTAGGCTAGCCTATTAAATACAAGAACAAGAAGCATTTTGGGCAAATGAGGTCTGCATATGAACCGCCCCAATATAAGCAGTAGCCTAGAAATTAGAAATATAGGTTACTTAATTAACGTTGCAGTTACGGACTGGCAACGTCACAAAATTACGTTGCTAGGAGGTCGCAGTTACGGACTGGCAACGTCACAAAGCAACGTTGCTAGGAGGTCGCGGTTACAGACTGGCAACGTCGGCAAATTACGTTGCTAGGAGGTCGCGGTTACAGACTGGCAACGTCGGGAAATTACGTTGCTAGGAGGTCGAGGTTACAGACTGGCAACGTCGGCAAATTACGTTGCTAGGAGGTCGCGGTTACAGACTGGCAACGTCGGGAAATGACGTTGCGACGACGTCGCGGTTACGGACTGGCAATGTCACCAAATGACGTTGCCGTTACCTCAGGGCGTCTTTCACTTCTCACGTTGCCGCAACGTCGGGAAAATGACGTCGCGACAACGTCGCGGTTATGGACTGGCAATGTCACTAAATGACGTTGCCGTTACCTCAGGGCGTCTTTCACTTCTCACGTTGCCGCAACGTCGGGAAAATGACGTCGCGACAACGTCGCGGTTATGGACTGGCAATGTCACCAAATGACGTTGCCGTTACCTCAGGGCGTCTTTCACTTCTCACGTTGCCGCAACCTCGCCAAAAGACGTTGCGGCGACGAAAGTTTGGTCAGCGAATGACGTTGCGGCAACGGAAAGGCAACGTAACCGTGTTAGCTGGGAGGTCTATATTATACATGACGTATTAAGGAAAAGCTTTAAATAATTGGGTAACTGATGCTCAAAAATGGTAAAGATTCTCTAAAGTACCTCTGGCTAAAAAGCAAAAGCACGAGACAGTAGTTTCTTCTTCAAATATATAATCTTAGTTCAGTCATACAGATATATACATTGTATAATAAATAATATTTATAAAAACATAACATTTCAGATTATAAAATAAAAAGGGAATTATTAACTTTAAAACCTTTGTACAAAACTTTGGATATAGCGAAGAGGAAGGAAAGTGAAGGAACTGAACACAAACGGTCCAGGCAGGGGGGGGCTTTTTAGAAGGTGACGCAGAGGCTAAGCTATGTCACAAAAAGAGGAGCCTATACACTACAGAGTAAGTTGTATTTTTGTTGTTAAATATAATTAATAGGAAACATGTAGGACTGTCAGGACATGTCGTGTGGAAACCTTTCCGCTTGTCCCATGGTGAAGCCGGATTGCCCCCCCCCCGCCCTCCCCCCCCCCACACACACACACACCCATGCCACTGACAGCCATCACAAACAAACATTCACATTTACACACATCAGCTCTTTCCATAAAGTGTGCACAGTAACATTCCTTATCTCGTGTCTTTGTGTCCCGTGAACAGACATACACATGTACTAAGATTCACTCTGTGTTGCTTTTCCTATCACCTCCTTTCTGACTACTGGGAATATGAGGAAATGAGATGAGGACAGCGCGCGGGAGGCGGGAGAAGCCTCTGGTAACACGCCGCTTTCTCCCTCCGGTCTCCACATGCCGTCACACGTTCCTCTTCCTCTTTAATGGAGCTCTACTGATAAGACCTGGCGTTTTGCTTAGAAACGTGTTTCACAGTCCTCAGAAGAACCTACTGGTATGCATTTGTCAGGACGCTAACATCAATTAATCTTCAAATAATCAACTCATTTATGGGTATACTCTTAAAACATGTCCAATAGTGACAGACTGATCCAATACAGTCAAATCTGTTTGTCTTACACAAGCTGCTTATACTAGAAGCTTCTATCCGTTGTTTGATTTGAATATATGGTTCCCTCTGGCATAGACTCCCTACGATGCTGCACAACTGTCAAATATATCATAGCATGGGAAAGAACACAAATCTGGATATTTCAAAACAATGTTGCTAGTCAGAAGAATGCAAGGGACAAACTCTTCAGTCTTGAAACTGGCAGGCCTACATTATGACAAAAGGAATTCGTTCTCATAAATAACACCCAATTACCTCAGTTTTTTTTTCCTTTTTTTTTCTTCGAATAGCTGAATAGTGCATACATGTTAGTGGAACAAGTGCGTTTGTCAAGCGCACATGTCCCCTCGTGCACACCTCCAGTCCCAGCCCATTGCTAATATTTCAGAAATGTGGGGCTATAAAATCAGGCTCGAGCATATATCTTCCAGGCATCCCAGTTGACTGCTGCAGTTCAGTACAGTGTGCAGGCTTGGGGTTGTGAAAGAGAAGATTCCATCAACTCAGTAGATAAAAAAAGACAGGCTTTCTTCCTGTCGGCTGACAGCCCTCTTAATGAGTTCAGTAGTCAGAGTAGTTGGTTCCTGGGCTGCCGTATGTGTTCAGTATAGTGTTGACTATGTGACGTTGGGTAGGTGATTGGGGAAACGGTGGTTTAGTTCTCGACAGTGGACCAGCCAGGTGGCTGGAGAGTTGAGGTGTTAGTTAAAAGACGTCCATTCAAAAGAAATGGTCTGTAAAAGTCATCTACTGCATTCATTTCACAGATAAGAAGTGTTGGGTACCACAGTCCTTACGGTCAAGTGGGGGAGGGGGGTGGGGGGAGAATAAATAACGAAGGACAGGATCAGGGACCAGCGATGGGGTGAACCTGGGAAAGGACAACAGCGCTTATTCCAAAGAAAACAGACCCTCCTGTTTGTTCCTTGAGAGTCCGGGCACTGTTAACACATGAAGTAGGATGCAGGACCTGGGAAACGGACACGGGAGTCATTTCTTATTACAAGGATGGAGAAGCAAAGAGTTCCAGAGTTTCAGTACAGGAAGGTGCCATAACCCATCGGTGCTGTTCGCTGTTCGCTTGTGTGCCTATATGTGCGATGACATGTTTCTGCGATGGGTGGCAGAGCTCGTTGTCCATCCGTCTCGTCCGTGTGTGGGGGAACCTCACTTACACGTGTGCACGTCGTAGACGCGCACGCACTCCTGACAGCTGACGTAGCAGCACCAGTGGAAGATGCAGTGGCACTTCTCCTTGCGCTTCTCAGTCCGGGTGTTGTGTCCGCGGCCGCAGCACAGCAGGTCGCAGCCCTCGATGCCGTGCGAGGACACGTTACAGACGCGGTCGCGCGTCCCGAACGAGCCCGTCTCCGGATTGGGCTCGCAGAAGTTGGGCGAGCCCTCGTAGTAGACCAGGTCGCGCTCCGTGGGGTGTTTGAAGAAGGCGTACTTGGCTCGCAGCGTCTCCACCCAGCCCCGCGACTCGCGGTGCTTCTCCACCACCATCTCCGAGGCGCTGTCGTACTTGTCCTTCAGGTAGTCCCCCAGCATGCGGAAGTCGGGCTGAGCCCACCAGCAGGTCTTCACCTCGCAGCTCCCGGACAGGCCGTGGCACTTGCAGCGAAGGTGCATGTGGTCCAGGATGGTCTGAGGGGAGGAGGGAATCACAGATCAGAGACAGGATGGAGAGAGGCAGGGGTTTAGAGGTGTGATCAGCTCATTATTAAGCCGGTCAAACTAGTCCTGGGTTGGTTGGTTTTGTATACTACTTATTTAGTCTCAGAAAAGTAGTAGTGGTGTGTGGACTACTGGGAAGACAGGTAAGGCCATGGGAAAGGTATTTTTATGGACAATTAAGTACTTTTATTCATTATTGTAGGATATTCAGTATTGCAGACTTAAGATCTGCACAGGAGGTTCAGAGTAGCATATCATTGGGGCTGAACTTTGTGTGTGTGTGTGTCAGCAGTTCACAGACTCTGCTTTCCTTTGTTTTAATTTGTTTTGCTTCAATTCCCTGGCTATATTTAGCTGCAGAATTCCCCAGCTGAAGCGGAAGGCAGGTGTTTGTGGCACCCCTGGGCGAGGGGGAGTCGGAAGTTAAGAGAGAGAGAGAGGGGTAGGGGAGACTTGTGACATCATGTCCTGGGCTCGTCAGGCCCCTGGCATCTCTGGGGCCCGAGGCCATGGAGGGGTGGAGGGGCGGAGGGGACAGGAACAATGGAGCTGGAGGAGCCCAGGTGGGGTGACTGGGATCAGGCTGAGGAGAAGGGTCCTGACAGGGCTGCCATTCTGCAGCTCCTGTGGTCTCCCTGCTCCTGTCTGCTCAGATCAAAGGCCCGCCTTGTTGCCGTGTGGTCCCTCCAATTGCCCCTCAGCGTGCTGGCGAGTAGTCCTCGCCAGACAGTTCAGTACGCAGTGACAGCACGAGTGATGGTTTAAATCCATGCTGATTCCCTTATTTTCCCCCTCAACTAACTCGGGTTATTTGTCTGTCAGGGAATTTTCGTTGGGATGCGAGGCATGAAAGGCAGGGTTGGGATTTTTTTAGTTCAGGCCAATTACCCAGTCATTCAGAATGAAGTGCAGCCTTTTCAGGTGGAAATTCACTCAAATGTGGTCTGAATAAGTCAAATAGTGAAATCCCATCTGTCATACAATTAGTAATCTTTTACAGTAACTGTTTACCGTGGATAAGTCCGACTCCTTCATGTAACAATCTGATCTTTGTTCATTGTCTTTTTTCCTGGGCTTTCTCCCTGTTTGAGCTACAGGGTTGGGCGTGATTAGGGTGCGTTCAGGGCGTGCACACACTATGAAACTGTTGTGTAATCTGTGTGCTGGGTGTGTAGATGGGATTGATTTGGTTATTTTCAGTAAATCCTACCTCCCGATATAACCCAAGCATGCCGTATGCATGCGAACAACCTCGTATCACCCGCGGTGTGTAGCGACGTGCCCCACGATGACTCATCGCACCGCTTCCCCGTACGGCGTCATGACGACTCACCGTGCGTCCGGCCTCGTTGTTGTGGCGGTTCATCGCCGAGCGGGCGTCCGGGCGGTTCTCTCTGGCGTCGGCGAACTCTCTGGACACCAGCACCCCGAACTCGGCGTCCTCGCTGCAGCCCCCCCACTTCCAGCCCTCCCCCGGCGGACCCTTGTGGTGGGAGTCGCAGCCGCACATGGTGGACGTCCCCTCGGCGCAGGAGCGCGTCACGGCGAACGCCACGCCGGCCGAGGCTATGGCGTGGACGAACGCAGACTCTCTCGTGGCTAGACAGAGAGAGAGAGAGAGAGAGGGGGGAGAGAGAGAGAGACAGAGAGAGAGAGGGGAGAGAGGTACAGGGAGGTGAAATTTGCGTACACAAAACGTCAATCTCAGGTCCCACTTTGACAACAACTATCTTTGTGACTGCCAACATCCATCCAGGGGTAGTGAAAGGGGATCCCCTTGGGCACAAACCTTTTAACGCAGCGTTTAATCTTCAAGTAGGCGTACATACCTGAACCTATCTGTACTCTGAAACGAATAACATCAGGATGAAAAATACTTGCTTGACACAAACTCACCACACTTGGACTGGGAGTAAGAGTCTAATCAACGCAGAAAACCAAAACGCTTCACTTTCCACTTGAATGTTTATGTGGTCTTCCAGCTATGGATCTGTACGATGATGACCTGCAGATTTAGGAATGCATTTCTACATGACTGGAGGAGCTGTGGGGCAGAGGAGTCCCAGGTGACCTCATCCTCTTTGTGGCTGTGTCTGTGGCTGTGCTGTGGCTGTGTCGGGGCTGTGTCTGTCAGTGGCTGTGTCTGTGTTTATGGCTGTGTCAGTGGCTGTGTCTGTGTCAGTCGCCCTCATTCTCAGTGAGATCACAGAGACCTCCTGTCGTCCCTTTAGGTGTGCTGTTTTGCATCTGGATAGTGTTTCAGGAATGTCGCCCCCTCCCCCCCCGACCCTCCACCCCCACCCCCCCCCCTGGTCAGAGCCCAGGGCCTCTGCTGAAGCCTCGCAGTGCGTCTGCCGTGTTGGTGCTGAGGGATGAAGTTACGCCTCCTTTGAACGCAACAGCTTATTATGTAACCAGACACCATTGTTTCACAATCGCAGCACACTTACTATGGCGTAGTCTTTTCACTGCGCACCTCCTCCCCCACCCCCATGAGCACACACGTGATACATCAACACACACACACACTGAGACCCAGAGGGTAAGGGAAGGCCCACTGTGCAACCAAGTATTAAGCGTCTAGGGAGGTCTAACTGAATTTCTCACACTAACTGAATTACATATTCCCAAGAAGTGTGTCAGAAGTGTGTTGTGCCACGATACAGCAGTAATGACATTAGAAGTCTGTGGAAAGTGAAACCCTGATAAACCTGGCGTATTAGACATTGCAGATGTATAATACAGACATGTTCCTGTGGACAGTCTCCACAGTATCTGTGCTCCTAGTGTGCAGCATCATGCTGTCAACAGAAAAAGCTACATTTCTCGTTTCAAGCCCCTGTGAATGTTTGTTTGATGGGATCACACACACACACACACCTCTGGTTGGGAGGCGACTGGGAGTCCCAGCTCTCCCTGGCAAGCCCTGCTGGGCTCTCCACAACAGGGGCCTGTGAGCGGTGGGGCCCTGGAGTTGTGGCTGTCAGCCAAGGCTAGCGCTGCTCCTGCTACCTGCTGGGCCCATCAATCCGCCTTTGTTTCCCTTGTGTCACACTGTATTACCCACACAAAGGGCCCCAGCGACTCGCGCCCCCACAGCTCCGCTCTGCCCAGAGCTGGCATTCCCCAAACTCCCCCACCAACCCACCCCACCCCCCCCACCCCACCCTAAAACCCCATCCTCTCCTACCACCAACACCCAGGCGTAAACCCCCCCCCCACCCCCAATCTCCAACACCACCCTCCCTCTGCGACCCTCACCACCATTAACCACCACGGTGGCTACAGTGGGCTAGTCACTCTATGATGCCCCCCCCCCTCCACACTATCCGTCGCCATCCTCCTCCATGCCCACACTCCCAACTCGGGGCCTCAGCGCCCACCTAAGCTATACCCCCTGCCTTCCTCTCTCCTTCCACCTCAGGCCAGCGCAGGCCCCGGGTAGGTTGGGGAGATTCCCTTTCAGACTGTTTTCATGACAGAGTCAAAAGGGCGTGTGAATGGGGCGTCCGTGGGAGCCGTCCTGTGTGAGCAGCGAGCTGGTCTTCATGCACAGTAGGGGTTGAACTGAGCCCCCCAGCCCTTTTCTATTGCCTGTAATCTCATTTGGCCTCCCCTCTCCCTTTTATTTGATTGAGGAGCGAGGGAGGTTCCCACTGCCCATGTCTGCCCAGATCCCTTCCCCTCTGACACACAGGCTAATTCATTTCCAATCAGCAGCCTCACTCTCAACACAAAGTCCCCATCTTTATCATTAGGGTTATAAAGGCTCCACAGAACAACCCCACTTCTGTTTTCTTTGTGCGTTCTGTGTTTTTGTATCACGTTTTTAGGGATTGTTTAAAGCACACAGTCGGTGTTAAGAACGTTGACGATCGGTTTTCAGTGTGGAAAGCCCGATAGATGTCCTCAAATATATCTGTGATGTTTTCTTTCGAGATTTACAACGCTGACCTGCTTTCATGTCTCAAAAACATAAACAGGGTTGGGAAACCCAAAGACGACACTGAGATTTGGAAGATAAAGGTGATGTCGAAGGTAAAGATTGATGGAAGTTCGAATAATGTGTCAGTGCTTGCACCGGCGGCCTCATTTCTCACAGCTGTGAGGAAAGGTGTATATTATTGTAATTGCCCTGGTAGTCGTTTGTCAGCAAAAGCCCGAGAAACAGGCGGTGTTTAACTGCTAAGCTTTGGTTACCCTGATACACTCGTCAGCTTCTCGTAACACTCCTGTTTGTTTAGACTACTTCAATTATATATTTATCCTCTTATTTCCTCAAAAGATTGAGTTACGTCTATAATCGACGCCAGTGCCCTCTGAGAGCCTGCGAGCTAACCGCCGTTCCTACCCTCCGTCTGCCCGCCGCTGTGGAGTTTCGTTTCACAATGTTGTACAACATGTTGTTTCGCGGTTTATACGATACTCAGAGTTCTTACGATACTTGGCATTCTGACACACACGTCCCTTTGAGGAATACATTTAGCTACTTTCATCAGCAGTGTGGAGGCAAAACAGGTGGTTACGGTATACGGCACGTCACTTTGGACCTCACGGGCCCCGGCGGGATGCTCACCTTTGTCCAGCACGGGGCCGAAGATGGCCAGGTTGTCTTTGATGGTGGTGCAGTTCCAGCGGCGGCCCCTGAACTGGTGCTGGCACTCCTGAATGCCCAGCTTCACGCCCTCCGCCACGCTGGGCATGATCTCGATGTAGTTACGACAGAAGCGCAGCTGCTTGGGCACCAAGCCAGGGATGGAGCCGCACAGGAGGGGCTGGGAGCCCAGTGACGAGTACTGTTGCCCCAGGGCCAAGGACCTGCAGCGGGGGGAGAGATGGAGGGGGAGGAGGAGGGGGGTATCGGTTACTAAGTCCTGCGAGACCCCACCCTAGCGATGGCCTGAACAGTCTCTCTCGCTCTGCCCTCGTCTTTCGAGGGAGAAGCTCTAGGACGATCTGCCATTGAAGAACTGAATGGGTTCCAGTTCCTCAATGGTGTTGTTGGTGTCAGAGTGGCCCCTCGGTCTGTATGGGGAAACAGGGCAGGAGAAGGCTCTCTCAGGCTCTACACGTTGAATCATTCAAACAGGCTTCTTACTATCGTACTAATGTAAGGTCGATCTTTGAAACTGACGGTATAGGAACGATGTTTTACCCCAGAGTCGGGATTTACTTGAGTGTTTTATTGACTTTTCGTAGTTCAAAGCAGTGTCATTATTTGTTTCCTTTTAAGGCTGGAAGCTATTAGCCACTCTTCAGGGCAAGGATATGAGCTATTAGTATTGACTTTTCTAAGTGCTCCGTCTTGTTAGCAAGTACTGATGATCTGAAAGATAACACACAGATCCGTCTCGGTTGTTCTTTGGAAAAGGCCCAATAAAACCAAATAAAGACATCAAACAAACATAAACACACGCACAATTATACTCATATTATTACAAGTGCAATTATCATTTTTCATTATTAATTTGTGGGTTTCCTCTGTAGGTATGGGTATGTGTGCTTGTTCTCTGTGTGGTAACGGGGTCATGGCATTCCAGGAACTCTCTCTCCTCACCATCGGGCTGGCGTAGATGTGCCTAAACACGGATTAATCACCTCAACGAGACAGCCCACATCAGCCATGGATGCCAGAAACCATTATAGTTTCATTGAGGTAATTAATTTTAATTGCCTTCTTTTTTTCCTCCTGAGATAACGCAGAGGTAAAATAAAAAATAAAAAAAGCTTTGTCCGTGTTTTAACATGCTGACTGTTCTGACAGGCTGAGGCCAAACAGCACATCGCTTTCCAGAAGCTGCTATGTGTTTATTTATCATGAGGTAGTTAATCACATTTACGGCGATGTTGTTTGTTTATTCTCCATGAATGCCCCTTGAAAAGTACACCATGCGTGTGCCGAGGCTCCCTGGTGGTTCACCGAGAAGAGCGTGAGGCGTTAACACACTAGCCCGAGATCGATTCTGGCACATTTCTGCATGTCTCCCCCTCTCTCTCCCCCTCTCTCTCCCCCCTGCGTTTCTTCTCTATTCTCTAGCCCCGTCAAACTAAAGAATATTAGCAAAATTACATCTTAAAAGTTGCCAATAATAACGTACAGTACATACTCCATGGATGTTATTTCACACATCACCGCAGAAGGATTGAGAGAAAGAGAGGGTGATGCTGTCGTGAGCCCCAGGAGCCTGTAACACTGCAGGAGTGCAACCTGAGAGAGAGGGAGAGAGAGAGAGAGAGAGAGAGAGAGAGAGAGAAGAGAGAGAGATAGAGAGAGAGGGACGTGAGAGGAGAGTTTTTCTATGATCTCTCTCGATTCGAGCTCTCGCTCTATCGCTCTCTCTTACCTTTTCTGTTTCTTTCTTTGCACTCACTCTCGACCTCTCTCTTTCTTTGCTCCCGACCGCCACGCGAGAGAGCTTATTGCAGAGCGCGCAGAGACTCGAGAGAGAGAGAGAGAATGTTCCTGCCAGTGTTTCAGTAGCAGACACACGGCGGAGTCCAGGCCCACAGAGTCCCGCTGGCGGCCATGCGAGGGTGACGGGGGAACAATCGGCGCTGATCAGATCAGAGCACCACTCGGGATGACCTCAGGCCCCCCGCGGGCCGCAACCCTATCACCACAGCCGCTGACTCTGACAGATGATTGCGGCGCTGCACCCACCCCGACACAAAAGCCAAGTCATTGAAGTCGAGAGAGAGAGAAAAAAAAATCCCCCTCAGAAAGTTCACAGCTCATGTGATCTTTGCTTTCTCCGACAACCCTCCGCGAAACCTGCAACCCCTCACCCCCCCTCCACACACAAACGTTTTCTTTTTGATCTCCTTTGGAGTACAGGTGAGCATTGTTACAGCAGGCTCCCAGCTATCAGAGTGTTGCCAGCGGAGCTTACTCTGACACAAGAGAGAGCCTGAGACGCTCCTGCAGCCGAGTCTGAGCCTGAGACGCTCCTGCAGCTGAGCTCACCCAGGACACGATCACATAAACAAGCCGCTTGGTTCACACTGTGAACTTCACAGCCACCTGCTTCAGACACAAGTGTGGGAGCTGGAAGAGAAGAACATATCGAGCAAAGGGAGAGGACATGGGGGCGCGTTCGAAAGATATTATGTCAGGGGCAAGTCCAAAAAGCAGCACAATCTCAATCTAGATCAGCGTTCAACTATAAACTTCATTTCCAGTATATTCAGTACAGCTTCAGTCAGCTTAACCAGGACATAGCACTGGATCCGTTTATTTGTCATATTAACGTCCAACTCAAACTCAGACAGATTTGTTGTTCTTCCAAATCTGATGTTCCCTCGCAGACAAGCGGTTGAGTTCTGGGCGCTGGCCAGGCCAGGGACGTCAATGTGGTCATCTATCCACAGTCATGTCCTTGTCTCCCCGTACGCCAGAGCGAGGGAGGCTCACATGACCTCACATGCCAATCCCAATCCCGGAAACGCCAATGAGTTCAAGCATCGCTGACTTCATTCTGTCTGGTGACTAAGTGAAGTAATTACACGGTCTACTCTCGCTGTCGTGCTGCTCGTGAATCTCTGGGGCGTGGGGCGGGCTTGCGTGGGCCCGGGCCTGCGTGGGAGGGGCCTGCGTGGATGGCTGCCGTGCACCGTGGAGGCCGTCCCCGGCCCAGCAGCTGGCCACGCCCTGGCCACGCCCCTCAGCTGGCCACGCCCCTCCCTCCCGGGAACGCTCGCCGGCACACACAGGGCTTGCGGATGCGATGTGGATGTCTGATGACGCCAATTACCCGACCGCACGAGGCTTTCTTGTGGACGCAGCAGCGTGTTTAGACAGACAACATGCCGTGGCTCTTCCCGTCTCCTTTTGATTTTGTTTGTAAAGGATGCGCCTCACTTGGTCTGTAATGGACTGACGAGATGAAAGGGATGTCTTTGGCTCGGCGCTAATGAGAGTCTTACTGATCCCGAGGGGGAGAAAGCCTGTGGGAGAGAGAGGGGCGTGTCCTACCCACACACACGCGTGTGAGAGGACCTGTGTGTGTGTGTGTGTGTGTGTGTGTGTGGGTGGGTGTTGTGCTGAGCTCTCTCCCGTTTTGCCTGGCTTCTTCTCGGAAGCCACGAGCAACGTGTCTCAACCGAGCAGGTGAGCATAGACGCAGGGCCTGCGCCGAGGCAGAATGCCGGGGGAATCCGCTCCGGGGGAGTAGACACAGGAGAGGAGAAGCACGGTGGGGCTTGGCAGGTGCGTGTCTGGACAGGACCGAGGGCCTCCTGCAGCCTGGGGGGTTCCAGGCTAGTTGGGGGGTTTCTCACTTTTCCAAACCGACCCGGGTGTACGAGCGCCGGGGCCAGTGGAAAAGCACACGCACGACACGGGAACACAAAGGGAAAGCACCGCACGCTCTGCAGGAGGGTGGAGACGCGACATCAAACTATGGAGCATTCCACGGAGGAAGACTCGATGATGAGGAGATGTCTGTCTGAGTGGTTCGTGCCGCTGGTCACCGCTGGATACGGACGGTTTCGATCCTGCGTTGCGGGGGTTAGAATGTGTTGCAGCTGCTTGGGTGGGAGGTCGACGTTGCATAGGTCAACGTTTACCTGTCTTAAGGCAGACGGATGAAGGTTTTCTCTGTGACAGGTTCTCAAGTCGGAGGACAGACAACACGAGGTGACCCTCTGAACCAGCTAATGCATGACCTCTGACCTCGCTGCCTGTTAGAGCAGATTGAAGTTCACGACCAGGCCTCGTCTCCAAACTGTAGTGCCTGTCTGTCATCCATTTGGTAAACTAGGCAACCAGTAGCCTATAGTTTGGTCAGCACTTCCATTCGAAATCCCCAGACCGCCGTATCACAACCAACAAATCACCTCTTAAATACCCTGCCCCTGGCAAATTATACAAGTATGTTGGATCGTTTTCAAATTAGGCAGGAAGCCTACGTAGTTGAAACAATTTGATGCAATGATGAATACTTGTAGAAACCACGGCAACACCAGTAGATGATGTTTGACAGTTTTTGGTCATTTTCGTGCACTAACAAAGTGTAGTCCAGTAGGAGTACACAACAGTGTGTAACAGGTGTAACACTTTCTTACACCTGTTACAGCCCTGTAGGTCGACTTGTTCGTGCATCAGTAGAGTTACAGTAGGGCTGTGGTGGGATTTTACTTCCCTTCCGTTCGTTCCTTTGAATGTTGTATTCCTAAAAGGTATTTTAAACAATAACAATGTAACCAATAGCAATCAGTGTTTGCCAGCGACACTAGTATATGAGGCCTGAGAGGGACCAATAGAAACTGAGTGAGAGAGAGACAGAGACACACAGAGAGAGAGACACATAGAGAGAGAGACACACACACAGAGAGAGAGAGAGACGAGAGACAGAGACACAGAGAGAGAGAGAAAGAGAGAGACAGAGAGAAGAGAGAGAGAGAGAGAGAGAGAGAGAGAGAGAGAGAGAGACAGACAGAGACACAGAGAGAGAAAGAGAGAGACACAGAGAGACACAGAGAGAGAGAGAGACAGAGAGACAGAGAGACAGACACAGAGAGAGAGAGAGAGAGAGACAGAGAGAGAGAGAGAGAGAGGATTAGGGGGAGAACCAACCTGTCACAATCCATTCCTCTGTGCATTATTCCTCAGGCAGCGATCTAAGCATCATGGAAAGTGAGTCGGTGTCTGAGGCAGGAGGGTGTTGCTACTTGCACTCAAAGGCCCAAATCCCAGCATGCTTTGCACTGAGCACACGTCTTAATGTAGTGCCCACTTGGCGCTCAGTACAGCTTAAATGATGTTGCTGTAACCTCAGTCCATTAATCTTGCTTTAAATGTTTTGTAGACCAGGCCTAGAAACACCCATACACTGAAATACACACACAAGCACACACTCACATAGACAGACACACACAAACACATATAGTGGCTTGTAGCTTCTTCTGCACGCAACATATTTTTGCTTTACATATTACAGTACATGATTCCTACGTAACATCTCATCAACTCCAATCATGCTTACTTGTTCAGGCCTACGCCGTTTGAAACAAAGCGTTATGCATGAGTTATCACCAACTGAAGTGACTCAGGGAGAGTAAAGAACCACAGCTGAAAGATTTGGGTCTCGACCAAACATTTGCATAGTTTGGCTTTGTTTGATACCAGCAATTCTTTTGCAGGTGGAAACAAGTTATTGCTTCTTACTTAATCAAATCAAATAGTCAGTTATGTGTCAGATTGTTTCAAGTGCATTTCATTATGGCATTAATCAGAAATTAGGTTTACCTCCAGACTAAAACAATGTCTACTTAAATAACCGACCCCATACAATCTGTTTGATCAACTTTGGTGTGTTTATTGATCTTGATAACACAGTTTCCCTTGTTGAATTAGCCTCGGAGGCAATGTTACAAATGAGACCCCGTGCACTTGAGCACCAAACACATGGCTGTCTGAATCCCAATTGTAATTCCTGAACAGAATCCACGGGGAGACAAAGGCCCTGGAAGGAGAGTAAAGTGGGCCACAGAGGTCCTGGAAGGAGAGTAAAGTGGGCCACAGAGGCCCTGGAAGGAGAGTAAAGTGGGCCACAGAAAGTTGCCGGCTCTGCCTCAGGATGGGGTTTTTCCTGGCGGAGACAGGAATGTGCAGCTCCTGTGTGTGTTGTTGTCTTCTGTTTTTCTCTGGCACACTTTTGATTTGTAGTCCAACAGCTCTGGGCTGATCAGATAAAAAATGACAGGACCCCTGAAAAATGTTCCAACCTGTTTCTCGCTTTCTTCCTCGCCTCGCCTCCCTCCCTCATGCCCTCCCTCCTCAGACAGCCTCGCGGAGCTGAGGCAGGGAGCCCCTGAAGTCAGAAAGGAGGATTATCAAGGGGTGTAAACTTGTGAACCTACCTGTCAGGAAGTTAGCAGTGAGTGAGTGAAAGCCGTGCCGCTGCACAGTGCACCGGGGGAAACACAGCTCAAACACAGCTCCCTACCTGACTGACTGACTGAAGAGACGCAGACAACACCTTGTCAGGCAGAGTGGAGGCGCACTCTATGTGACTGTATGAAGGGCAGTAGCAGCAGTCGAGTTCTCCTGAAAAAGGCTGGGGTTTTGAAGACTAGTTTGGATAGAGTTTGAAAAACTCAGCATTGTGCACGTTCTGTGCCATTGAGATTTGTCCTGGCAAGCTTAAAGCTAAAATCAACACCGAAATTCTTCTTTCCCCTATTTGGTGCCATGTTTTGATATGTTTAGCATAATAATAATTCATATTAGTATATCCCTGACATTTACGCTTGCACAGCCCCTTCATCATGCTGTTCTGTGATGATGTATCGGCGGTAGACCTGTGCACAGTGTCACAATGACAGCTATGAGAACTTCGTAGCAAGTGTGATGGATGTGTGTTCACAATTCCGTGCCAATGTAATGACTCTATGTACAAATTATTTAAATAACAATGTTACTATGACTATTCTGAATATACTGACAAAGTTCCAAAAACCCTTTGAGATTCTCATTCTCTCTCTGACTCTACCTTCCTCTCTCTCCTTCCCCCGTCTCAAACGATGACCTCAGCGGTAACCTGAGGGGAGTTTACCTGTAATCAGGGTTCACAGGTGTGACCAATACTTCATAGTCACGAGGTTGGGATAGAACTGCCCCCTGTCTTCTAAAGAGGTCACAGGGTGCTCTTAACGTGCTGTTCATTAGGAGCAAGTTACAGGAGGTCGCTATTCCGGAACAACTATCACGGTTAGACAAGTGTAATAAAGACTTCCTGTATTAGTTTGTGTGTGTGTGTGTTTGTCCGTGTGCGTAACCCTCAATGACCTTGTTCGCCCTCGGGCACTTGGGCTTGTTCTCTTCTGAGGAACTGCCCTGACCTGTGTTTTAGTGCAGGTAATAAGTGTGCACGCTTTGTCATTTCCTACAACGCTTTGAACTAACACAGTACAGTGCCACTCTCTTTTGAAGCGTTCACCTGCCTTGTGTTTGAGCGGGGTGGTGACATCATAGCCAGTGACTTGTTTTTCTGAACGCTGCAGTTACAGCATCGTGATGTCGTGTTGTGTAGGGTGATGCTGTAATGCCTCTAGTTTACAACTGATGACACACAAACACGCTCTAATGAAAGCTCAAACAGCTGGATTTCAAATAGGTCATCTCCTTTCTACCTGTTACCACAGTGTGCTCGCTCATTCTCCATGTATGGATGTTAGCCCAGTTAGCAGTGAGCTCACTCACTCTCCTGTATGGATGTTAGCCGTGCTCCTGGTAAAAGCTTTATCTTACGTCGAGCAGACCTCTAGGGCAGTCTGCCTCCTCAGACATTTCTCAGGGGCTTTGCAATGTCTTTGACCCCCAGTTGTATGGCAGCCGTTGCCATTGATATGGAACCCTACAGGTTCTTAAGAATAACATTCTTTTAGGGCTTTCCCTTTCCATTCTCTCTCTCTCCCTTTGCACTGTTCAGTATAATGCTCGAACATCCTTGATCTTTTCACACGGGATCGCAGATGGAGGATTTTCTCGCAGGAAGAATCATTAGATTGATCCTTTTGCCAAAGGTGGGGGTGTAGGGCTGTGTAGGCGGGGGTGTCACAGGCAGATAATGACATTCCTGAGACCTGGAGATGGAACCTTGAGCCCCATTTAGAGCCACTGGCGTTGGACAGGGTTGGGATGGCCTGGGAGGGTTTCACTGGGTCGACATAACCTAGGTGGAGATAATGTTGGTAATGATGGCCTGGGTACAGAGATGGCCTGGGTAGAGATGATGTGGGTAGAGATGATGTGGGTAGAGATGATGTGGGTAGAGATGATGTGGGGAGAGATGATGTGGTAGAGATGATGTGGTAGAATGATGTGGGTAGAGATGATGTGGGGTAGAGATGATGGTGGGTAGAGAGGGCCTGGGTAGAGATGATGTGGGTAGAGATGATGTGGGTAGAGATGATGTGGGTTAGAGATGATGTGGGTAGAGATGTGGTGTAGAGTGATGTGGGTAGAGATGATGTGGGTAGAGAGGGCCTGGGTAGAGAGATGTGGGTAGAGATGGTTGTGGGTAGAGAGGGCCTGGGTGGTAGATGATGATTGGGTTGAGATAGATGATGTGGGTAGACATGAATGTGGGTAGAGATGATGGGGTAGAGATGATGTGGGTAGAGATGATGTGGGTAGAGATGATGTGGGTAGAGATGATGTGGGTAGAGATGATTGATGTGGGTAGAGATGATGTGGGTAGAGATGATGTGGGTAGAGATGGCCTGGTAGGGTTGACCTAAGTAGGGTTGACCTAGGGTTGACCTAGGTAGGAATGGCCTGGGTAGATTGTAGGGATTCAGTAACCTGAGAGGGTTGGCCAGGGCTGGGATCTCCTGGGTAGGATTCTGTCAAGACTTAGATGACTTGCATAAGTAGGGACCCATCTAGATTATACAATGCAGCACTGGAAAGTTATAGTACACCTGATTTAGTGTGATGGATGAATTGTGTGGTCAGAATAATAAGCAAACCCCTGAAAAAGCCCTAATGCCTCGAATAAAGTGGAATCCACTTAAAGATAATCTGAAATATCAGTTATACATTTCTGACTTTGTTTACGTAAAAGAACATTTTTTATAAATGCTTTGTCTCTGACCTTTCTTATCTCTCTTTCTGCTATATTTCTAGGGGGTTGCTCAATGCTCTTTAGCAACTAAATGGTGCTCCTGTCTATAATATACGTCACTAATATCTAACAGTTTAGACAATTAAAATGGTAAGTAATGTGAACACATTGTAACACAAGTATCAAGCTGAAAAGGAAAAAAAACTGAGCAGCACTGTTGGTTCAGATGGCTGAGCGGTTAGGGAATCCGGCTAATAATCAGAAGGTTGCTGGTTTGATTCCCAGCCGTGCAAAATGGTTGTGTCCTTGGGCAAGACACTTCACCCTACTTGCCTCGGGGATAATGTCCCTGTACTTACTGTAAGTCGCTCTCGATAAGAGTGTCTGCTAAATGACTAAATGTAAATGTAATTAATTTACAAAAGTTCTCTTTTTTGTTTCTCCCTGGGACTAAAGCGGTGGCGGAGAAGTGGATAATAGATTTGTAGCTGGTTCTGAGGTGATACATAATGGGACTAAACCACATGACGCTCCACAATCGGTGTTTGAGGAGATTTGAGTGGGCTAATTCCTTGCTGATGTCGAGTGTCAGCATTCACTCATCATGTCCACTGTCTGCAATATGAATATAAACAGAGATAGTAAAGCCGGATGACAGGACGGCTTTAGCTGTTCCATTTAGGGATTATCAGGGCATAGAACTTCCACTATAATGTGTGGGGAGTTTATCCTGAAATAGTTAATGATGTATCACAAACCTTTTCTGTTGCTATACAAATAATATTAGCATGGGAACGAATTTACAGGAGCTGCATGGAATTCAGACACATGACGTCTAATTCATCACAACATTCAAACTCCAATTTGGAAAACGCACGTCTAGATTGTATGATAACTGTATTGAACTCTGATCAAATACCCGGTTGTATGAAGTACTCTATGAACAGTCTATGCCGAAAGAAAACATTGAATGTCCAGTGACAGATATTTTGAAACAGATATGTTCTAAAAGCCACAGATTTAAACAGTCTCACAGACTGCCAAACCCTTTGTCAGATCACTACGCAGAGACCTAATGGAACCTGTGGTTAATGTTAGGCCTGCAGTATGTTCTGGTGTGACATCTCTCCAAATACTTTATATCTTTTTTTTCACAGACTTATGAAACTCTTCTTTCACCAAACATTCTTGCATTTTATTAAAGGGGAGGGGTTCTGTTTTAGTCTGAGTCTGCACTCCAAACCACCTCATTAGCTAGCTATGCCACTCTGCTACCTCCGCTTCCATGCAAATACAAAGTTATTTATGCTCTGTTTTGTTTTCGACACCCCGTCTTGTGATGCTGTGACTCCCAGGCATGGAGCCATCAAACGTCCTCTCCTCTCCCCCCCCCCTTCCCCTCCTTGTCTAGAGAATTTATGACCGAGTCCTCGCCCCTGAGACAGAAGCTGAGAGCAGCCTAGGTAGGCTGAAACTGAGCACCGTCGCCTTGACGCACCTTGTACCCATCGTGTTTCGTACACCGCGGGTGACGACAGTGACAGTCCTCAGTGACACCCGTTTCTCACACCTGCGCAGTCACCTGAAGCGACGCACAGGCTTTTCATCTTTCCCCCCCCGCTCCCCCTCACCCCCCTCACCCCCTCACCCCCTCCCAGCACCATCGACTCCTAAAACATGTTACCCAAATCAAAAGGTGCTGACATTATTAAGGCTCGAACATTACACCCAGTAACATGAAAGCTTTTTTTTTCAATAAAACAGCTGCAGGTAATTTAGACGAGAGAATCCTATAGGCTCTTTGTCACTGTGCTTCTCAACCTGTGAGTGGGTGTAAAGTCCTCATGCCATTAACACTTTAGCCCTGTGGCCTGTGTGTTTGGCAGCTCCGCTCTCTTTAAATGAAACCAGAAGATGCTGGCGGTTTGGACTGGACCGCTGTGGGACCACATGCTAACCCGGCTACTAAAAGTGCTGTAGCTCTGACAAGGATTGTGTCAGGAGCCATATAAGCTTTGTCATATGCCCATTACACAAATATCTCCCAAAATAAAAGCTTTACATTACAAAAGATTGAGGCCTATGAGGTCAGCTGCATGTACAGTAGCTGAATTTGTAATGAGAGGAACCAATGAATTCCAGTTATCTCTGCCAAACGGGATGTTGGATATTCCAACAAAGACACACAAATTAAACCCCTCTGCACTTAGCCCCCGTGTCCTCTGACATTTGCTATCAACACTCCTGGAGAAACCCAAAATAAAGCTATACATTTAGTGGCAAAATTATAGGCTTAGCTGTTATTTATAGTCAGCAAATACTATCAGGAAAATTGATACGAAACATATGACGTGAATGATGTCTAAAGAATTCAGTGTTCGATTTTTAAATATATTTTGAACCGGTTTTATTAGTTGTAAATAATTTAGTATCTGATGCGTTGTCTCCGAACCAATTCTATTGAAAACAGCCATTTGACGATGATGAGTTACATAGCATGAACAGGAGCCGGGAGCATGAATGTGGAATTTAAAAACACAATAGCAAAGCAGACAATAATGACGCAGACTTGAAGGTCCTGGTCGTACTACTCTCAAGGCAAATTTATAATCGTGGAGGTTTATTTAGAGGAGAACATATATATAGACGAGAGGAATCGGGCCTTAGGTTTTTGGATTTTGTTTCGCTTTTGGGAGGAAGGTCAGTGTTGTCATTGTGCTTGAGAAATGGAGAGATTATATTCCCACTAAATGATATCCGAATTTCTCTACTACTTTTTTAAAAAAAGCATTAAAATCAGTTTACAAGAACTACTATACCCAATAACCTACACCCATAATTGAGACCAACAATTGTGTACATATGCTTTCTGTGCCCACGAAAAAAATATGTTCTCATTAAATAAGTTGAATGCCACACACGGAAATAATCTTCCTTTGCATCCATATAATTGTGTGTGAGATATATAGACTAGAGTATGGAGGGGAAGAAAAACGGCCAGCCTTTTCCGTTCCACCAGTATTTGAGGTTAAGATTCATTGGACTGGGCCGAAGAACATTTTTCCACACAGTCAACTGAAAGTGCAGTGTATTCTTCCCTCTAAAAATGATTGACCAAAATATCTCCATGCTTGCAACTCTAGGATTTGATGCTGAAACTGTAAATTGTACTCACCACCAGATGGGATACCCTCCAAGTACCCGTGAGCTGGACAACCACACACACATCATAAATCCAATCAGGTACAAATCCATGAGGTATGCCTTGTATTAATAGAAGTACAAATGGGTCAATTCCTAGAATTTCCAATGGGGAATGATGAGTTCCTGGAGGACAAGCTGTTGGGAAAGCTTGATTGTTGGAGAAGAAAATTTAAAATGAAAATGAAAAAAAAACTTCCTCCTGTTTTCCCTCTTCTTTGAACCGGGCCAGGAAAGTGTGTCTGTCTCCTAGTAGTTAAGAGAGTAAAGTGTCTCTCTCACACACACACACGCACACACGCTCCTACCCGTCCTCTCCTTCCCTCCCTCTCTCTGAGGTTCTTCCCTAAGGTAGATATCTTTTTCTCTCTCTACTTTTTTTTCTCCCTCAGGATGCCTCATCCACAGGCCCAATATTAAAGGGGGGAGAGCAACAAAAAAAAAGACAAGCGAGGTTTGGAGATGTCAGCTGGCAAGCCAATCACAGACGATGGCCTTAGGTTACGAAAAAAATTATTCTTCGTTCCCATCTGTCAATCACACACCACCCCCTGGTCATGTGGAACAGAAAGAAAGGAGAGAGAGGGAGGGAGGGAAAACGACAGGGAGATGTTGGGAAGGACAGAGGGGAAAAGGTAGAGTTCTTATTCAGTCTATTTCATCTTTGATCATTCCAAGCAAGCGCTTCCCAGTGTCTCAGGATGGTTGCAGGGACGTAGCCCCCCCTGAGGAGGCTCCAGGATTGGCGGCGGAGGGCATACATGTGGGAGAAAGCCTTGACTCCATTTTAGGGGTTGTGCCCTGACTAATTGATCCGGATATATGTGCCTACAGTGCTTACACACACCCTTTCTCTTTCATGCAACCAGGAGGAGACATTTACAGTGAATTTTCTAAATTGTTGTCCTCCTCCCACCCCCAAATAGCAGACATAAAAGACAGGGGCGTAATAAAACCATAAAACATGGCAGCCAGGACAGGCAGACTGGGTTATATGCTCTAGTGGCCCAAAGGCGACACATTTAACATCAATAGCATTGTCATTGTGATGGGGCTAAGGGACGTGCAACACTGAGACAGAGGGAGGGGGGAGAGAGGGGAACGGGAGGCACATCAGTACAGGACTCTAGCTGGCCCCAAGAAATGAGTGTAGAATTACTCTGAAGTGCTAGGATCATTCAGGTGCAGGGAAACTGATTTGGTCAAAAGCAAACAAGATAACTGCGAGAGATCAAACACAGTCTAACTGATATGAAGTATCAGATAAAAGCGGTGTTTTCTTTGTGCCATCAAATTCACGACAAACAAAGCAGATAAAAGGGTTGAAATAAATAGACAAAATAAAAGGGGCAGCGACACATGCTTTCTACCCTAATGTGCAGTTCTTTGATTGGAACATGCAGGGCAAAGGGTCATATTTAGGGAGTGTTCTTACAATTCAACTTTGTTTTGTTCAATAAATCTCAATAAATCTCAAAGACATCCTTACTGGCCAGCTCGTTGGGGTTTTGCTGGTGGATTGCATCATAGAGATTGATGTCTTATGTTCTTAGTGGTTCTTCCACCATGTTATTATGGTACTCTGCCTTCAGATGGTGTTTCCTTTGTCAAGGTGGCTACAGACAAAGTAGTATTATGATGCATAGTTTTAATATGCATACATACATAAATTATAGAAATAACAGAAAGCCGTTGTCTGAATCACATCATCTGAATCCAATGAATCACATTCGCACTGAATCAAACTAATGTTAGCTTACTGTTTTGTAAGCTTACCTAATATTGCATTTTCAGCTTTCTCACAGAGAAACAGTACCTCCAATTGACTAATGTTGTTACTTCCCACTTGCAAGATTCATTAGTAATCATAAACGATAAACACCCTCATTACAATCTTATCTAAATACTAAGCACTAACTACGTGATACTCCAGTGGTCAAAACTTGCATTTGGAATCCAGTCAGATATAGTCTGTTCACGGCTGTGCTTTTAAATGATACCTTATTGGTTTGTGTAGAGACAACTGTTGTGTTGCTTGGGGGCGGTGGTCTATCACCAAGGGCCCCCGGAGCAGGGAGAGCCATGGTGTAATGGGGCTGAAAGGTTGCACAGCAGGGGCTGGGAGTGTGCTCTGTGCTGGGGAGAGCTGAGTACCTACCACACGGAGAGAGATCGGGGACCGCGGGTAGATTGTGAAGTGATACATGTGATATACGACCGTGTGTTGTGTTTCTTGAGTGAAGAGTCGAGAAGGAAGTACTGTACTGTGAAGAAGACTTCTTACAGGCAATGTTCTTTCACTCTTGCTCACTCCCTATCTCTTTCTCTCTCTTTCTCTCTCTTTCTCTCTCTCTCTTGCTCTCTCTTTCTCTCTCTCTCTCTCTCTCTCTTTCTCTCTCTCTCTCTTTCTCTCGCTCTCTCTCTCTCTCTCTCTCTGTCTCTCCCTCCCTCTCTATCTCTGTCTCTCTCTCTGTCGCTGAGCTATTAGACAGTTTTTACTATGTGCTGTGTGAAACAATGACTTCATTCTTTGAACAGAGATCCCTAATTAATTATTCTTAGCCTTGTTTCCATTAGTACCAGCTACAGACTTATATCTACAGAGATACAGACCCTCAATGTCACCACCTACACTGAGGTGCACCTACACACACAGATATGAAGAAAAGCCCCAATATTCCACCCTGTCGTCCAGAGGTCACCAGCAGTTTCTCCCCCTCTGCGTTTTCCCCCCAAAACGAAGAGGTCATGTTCCTTGACGACCAGGCTGTGACTGAGCATAGTATCATCCGGCTTGAGATGCGACGTAAATCTCATCCTCGGATGGTGACAGGGCTAGACGACGACGTCCATGTGAAATGTGTGTGCGAGAGAGGCCTGTCAGATGCCTCTCCCCGCTTCTAGTCAAGATGCTCCCAACAAGGCAGGTCTGTTTCCCATCACAGATACTGTCGCACGCTGGGACCTTTCGTCAGAAATGTGCCGAGCTCAGCGCTTGGAACTCTCTGGAGCAGCGAGAGTCTGTTTGCAGAACCACGGACGGAGGCGGGGGGATTGTGACAGCTCCGTAATTTAGGAACGCGCAGGCGATGGAATGGTCTGCGGTTTGCATCTCGACAACATTGAAACCACGTTTCCCAGGTCAGGGCCTCAGCTTGAGGAACTGTCTGGAAACGTGAATGATTGGTATCTAGGTTCTAGAACATTCTAACTGGATCCTGAACGGTGACTCAGAAGGCTGGGAGGTTTGCAGACGGTTCTTCACAGACGTTTCGTGTGAAGTCGTACGGATCTGAAACATGCCTTCCAGTGAGGTTCCCACCAGCCTGAGTGGACTGGGTGGGGATCGTACCGTATGTAACGGGTATGTAACGAACGTGGTCTTGCAAGTTCCGTCAGAGGTATCTGGCACTGTTCACTCCCACACCGGGGAGATCGCTCCCACCTGGAGTCGAACTCACCACTTCGGGCTTCCCAAGCGCCACCACTACCAACTACGCCAAAGAAAAGCTAGCTATTCAGTGACGCAGATGGCTCATTACATACCTGAGGAGTGAGTTTCACCGATACACATCGGCTACACGTACATACAGAACATGTTTTCTAGTCTTACCGTAATACCCTGAGGATGGCCCTAGCAGACCCTATAGCAGAACAGAACTGTGAGCCTATCTTTTACATTCCCCAGTGATAATCACAGGACTTCACTGTTAACATTCTGGTGGTGGCATCTCGTCCTTTAGATCAGGTCCTGTATGGACAAACAGTGACATGTATAATGTATCCCAACAATCCCTGAATTCCTAAAGGTTGTGTTCTCGTGGTAGATGAACCAGACAGAGGTATGCTGCGGAACGCCTTTGGATCGTTTCCTATCTTTAAGGTAACCGCCTGAGCTCAAAGGAACTGATGTTTGTGATGTTCCTCAGTTAATGGTCCTCCAATTACCTCACTGTAATTTTTGCCGGGACCATAATAAACCCTATTGTGAATGTTCTCTGAAGTCTCAAAATAAACGTATTAACTTAGTGTTCTGAGGATGTGTTCAGGCCTGCACAACAGAGGCAACCTGTGGGCCTGATCACCCTGGTTTGTTGGTTCATAACGATACTGAGACTATAGCATCTCTTTCAGGAGCTCCATTTGTTGTGCGTGTGTGGAAGAGAGAGAGAGAGAGTGACACAGAGAGCAGAGAGAGAGAGAGAGAGAGAGAGATGAGAGAGAGAGAGAGAGAGAGAGAGAGAGAGAAGAGAGAGAGAGAGAGAGAGAGAGTGATAATGAATGTATGTGTTTCTATAAGGGTGAGCAGCCCGTGTGTTTTTAGCAGAATGTGTACAGGAGGGGGGGGGGCACACAGAGGACCCCTGCTGTGTTGGTTTCTACGGTGACCCGACAGAGGCAGGAACCAGGTCTGGCTCTTTCTCAGGCCTGATCAGCGTATTACCACAAAAGAGGACATGTGTTCAGTCCCCTAGCCTCCCCGCCCCTCCCACCCAATCCGACCAGCGTGGCCGGACAGAGGCAGCCAATAAAACCAGGATTAGGAGGGCGTCTACACACACACTGGGCTGTAGCGAAAGAGTTTCTGAACACGCCCAATCCCACCCTCCCCTCACACACTTCTTTTCTTTCATTACTTCTTTCTGTCTCTTTCCATCACTCTCTCTTTGTTTATTTCATTCCCATTTTCTCTCCTTCCTCTGCCTCTTTCTTTCAGACCCTTTTGCCCTCTAAGCTCTTGACACAATGGGGTTTCCACAAATTACTCATTTTGCCGAGGCAGTTCACCATATTTTCAATGGCCTGCCCGCCTCCTCGTCTCATACTAGCCTTGTTCTGTGTCTTGCCCTGTTATGATAATGAAATGTGCTCCATCACAATGACAATGCACTGTGTAGTGTGTGTGTGTGTGCGTCTGTGTTTGTGTGTGTGTACATCAAGCCTCTATAGCCTTCATACCGCTTATACCATCGTGTTTTGGGATTGCTTGTTTGCATTGCTAGTTTCATTCCAAAAACACTTACACGTCTAGTCTCAAATGCGTCCCATCTGCTAAGGAAACACATGATGTGTGCTGTTACATTACCGCCGGTGGGAAGGCTGCCAGTACAGGGCTCTGGGTGGCTGAGAGACTGCTGCCTCATCCCACCGCTCCTGCCTCATCCCCACCGCTCCTGCCTCATCCCACCGCTCCTGCCTCATCCCCACTGCTCCTGCCTCATCCCACCACTCCTGCCTCATCCCACCGCTCCTGCCTCATCCCACCGCTCCTGCCTCATCCCACCACTCTGCCTCATCCCACCGCTCCTGCCTCATCCCACCGCTCCGGCCCGACTCGCTAACGTGTCCTGGAAATGGGAGGGTTTGGATAATATCGTCTCCTTTGTCACGACTTTGTAAGCTGGGGACAAAGAGGACAAGAACTCCCCCAAACAAACCTTTTTCATTAGAGCAGCAAACACTTCATCCCTCAGCTATGTAGGGTCCTACTGGTGTGTGACTGCCGGCCACTGTCCCACAGGGAAGAGCCTAAACCCTCGGCGGTCTTCAGCCGGACACTGAGCCGGCCTAATTAAAGGGCACTTAAGCCCCACAATGAGCGTTGGTGCAGGTCTGTGGGGGCGGAGGTCGCTGAGTGGAGGGGCAGTATTCATGGCACTCGTAAATAAGGAGGGTCCAGGACAGAGGGAGAGGAGAGGGTTACGTGCCAGAGACTTTGTTCACACAAGATGAAGAGTCAACAGCCACCCCCTCAGCCTCCCCCCCAGCCTCCCCCTCAGCCTCCCCCCCAGCCTCCCCCCCAGCCTCCCCCTCAGCCTCCCCCTCAGCCTCGCCCTCAGCCACCCCCTCTAATAACCAGCTACTTCGGAGGGCCCTGCTAACACAATGCCCTCCCACTCCCCTCCTCTCGCTCTCAATCACGGTTGGGACAATAAGGGAGCCCCTCAATGCCCCCTCGACTCCCCCCCTCCCCCCCCCCTCGCCCAATCCCCCAGTCCCCCCCCAAACAGACACTTCTTTTATTGAAATTCTTTGGTGTTCTAATCCCCAGCTTCCTCCAGGGGCAATAATGGACTCCCTGCGACAGCCTTTTCCAGCCGGGCCATCGCTCGCCTCAGCCTGCTGGGGCAGAGGCACCGCCGCTATGGTCAGAGGCACAGACGCTCTGGTCAGAGGCAGAGACGCTATGGTCAGAGACGCTCTGGTCAGAGGCACAGACCACTCTGGTCAGCAGCACAGACGCTCTGGTCAGAGGCACAGACCACTCTGGTCAGAGGCACAGACGCTCTGGTCAGAGGCACCACCGCTCTGGTCAGAGGCACAGACGCTCTGGTCAGAGGCACAGACGCTCTGGTCAGAGGCACAGACGCTCCGGTCAGAGGCACCACCGCTATGGTCAGAGGCACAGACGTTCCGGTCAGAGGCACAGACGCTCTGGTCAGAGGCACAGACGTTCTGGTCAGAGGCACAGACGTTCTGGTCAGAGGCACAGACGCTCTGGTCAGAGGCACAGACGCTCTGGTCAGAGGCACAGGCGCTCTGGTCAGAGGCACCACCGCTCTGGTCAGAGGCACAGACGCTCTGGTCAGAGGCACAGACGCTCTGGTCAGAGGCACAGACGCTCCAGTTAGAGGCACAGACGCTCTGGTCAGAGGCACAGACGCTCTGGTCAGAGGCACAGACGCTCTGGTCAGAGGCACAGACGCTCCAGTTAGAGGCACAGACGCTCTGGTCAGAGGCACAGACGCTCCGGTCAGAGGCACAGACGCTCTGGTCAGAGGCACCACCACTCTGGTCAGCAGCACAGACGCTCTGGTCAGAGGCACCACCACTCTGGTCAGCAGCACAGACGCTCTGGTCAGAGGCACAGACCACTCTGGTCAGAGGCACAGACGCTCCGGTCAGAGGCACAGACGCTCTGGTCAGAGGCACAGACACTCTGGTCAGAGGCACAGACGCTCTGGTCAGAGGCACAGACACTCTGGTCAGAGGCACAGATGCTCTGGTCAGAGGCACAGACGCTCTGGTCAGAGGCACAGACGCTATGGTCAGAGGCACAGACGCTCTGGTCAGAGGCACAGACGCTCTGGTCAGAGGCACAGACGCTCCAGTTAGAGGCACAGACGCTCTGGTCAGAGGCACAGACGCTCTGGTCAGAGGCACAGACGCTCTGGTCAGAGGCACAGACGCTCCAGTTAGAGGCACAGACGCTCTGGTCAGAGGCACAGACGCTCCGGTCAGAGGCACAGACGCTCTGGTCAGAGGCACCACCACTCTGGTCAGCAGCACAGACGCTCTGGTCAGAGGCACCACCACTCTGGTCAGCAGCACAGACGCTCTGGTCAGAGGCACCACCACTCTGGTCAGCAGCACAGACGCTCTGGTCAGAGGCACAGACCACTCTGGTCAGAGGCACAGACGCTCCGGTCAGAGGCACAGACGCTCTGGTCAGAGGCACAGACACTCTGGTCAGAGGCACAGACGCTCTGGTCAGAGGCACAGACACTCTGGTCAGAGGCACAGATGCTCTGGTCAGAGGCACAGACGCTCTGGTCAGAGGCACAGACGCTATGGTCAGAGGCACAGACGCTCTGGTCAGAGGCACAGACGCTCCGGTCAGAGGCACAGACGCTCTGGTCAGAGGCACAGACGCTCTGGTCAGAGGCACAGAGGCAGTTGCGCTCAGCGCAGGTTGCTTTTGAACATAGAATTGAAACTCACTTGAAACTTCAATCTGCACGTATGTTTGTTTGTTACGTCAAACCCTACCTAACCCCATGTAAACTAATATCTGTACATACAATATTTGTATGTGGTTTAAGGTTACAAACAATAATCACGTACTGAAACGATCATGTCCCCTGGATATTGTGATGTGTCCGTCGTGACGTTAGGGCTGATCATTGGAAAGCCTCGCATTTGTACCAGATGACAATGCATTTTAACTCCAGTATCTAAACCTTTGACAGTTGTGTTTTAGGACTAGGTCTTACAATCCCTGGTTGTAATGTAGCCTTACCAAGAGGCTGTCATTGCAGGTGTACATTAATACTGTGCAGATTCCCTGAGGGTTGGGACCAGTAAGGGAATGTGTATAGGGTGACATCTACTGGTCACACAGGGTTCTCAACACTAACTCTATGGAAGAGAAGGATTGTGTCATTTCAGTGTAAAATGACAGCAATATTGTATAACATAACCTTCGCTATCTTGACCCTTACCTCATTCTTACATCTATGTTATACTAGTGTACTATACAGTAAGTAACCATAACTTTAATAATCAAAGGTACAATAGGTAATGTTTTTTCAATAATTTCAGTATTTATTTTTGCGACTCCTCCAATCACTGATCATCTGTAGTCATTTGGCGTTCGACAGTCTGGGACACAGCATCGATTTTCCTCGAATGTTTAATAGTGCAATCTGTCGCTAAGGAACAAGAGGCTCATGTGACAAAATGCCCCAAAGCAAGAGAGAGAGAATGGTGCCAGAGCAGAGTAAAAGCTTGAAAAGTATGGTGTCATTAAAAGCTTTTCTTACAGCACGAGTCCTATTAACAGAATCATGTTACGTTTGAAAGATAGAAGCACGGGGCCTCGGGGCATTACAGCATCTGTGTTGAAATGTAGAATATGAACAACAATGTGATAATAGTGAAGAGAGGTATGCAAGATATTGAAGCTTCAGTTCTATCATTGTCATAGACAGGGATAGGAACTTGAGTAGATTTTCAGTATCACTTTAATTTTCATTATTTTTCTGATAACTTTTTACTTTCACTCCTCAATTTTCTTACACAAACATCTGTACTTTCTACTTCTGACATTTTCAAACCAGGCTCGTTAGTTTATTTGGTGGCATGATCACTGGAGCGAGGCAGAAGGCAACAAGAAGAATGGCTAACGTGCTGGATGAGGGAGGTGGCGATGTCGACATGACTGGAAATAGAGACATTCCTGATCACCCATGGTCATGTGTGAGGGACATGTTTGACATTGTTGGGTGTCAAAAAGGATTCCTGGCGAAGGCGCTGCTGTCTAGTGTATTTTGTATTCATGTATTAATAGGATTTGAAGTTACCAGCGTGACACTAAAACATGTTGTAGTCATGGCAACTTTTTTTCTTAAGTAGGCTATATGTCAGAGACAGAGCCCATACTTCTTTACTCTAACTTGAGTGAAACAGTGTAGTCAGAACACAACTTTTTAGGTAGTTTTAAACAGTATCTGTATCTGTACTTGAATGAAGAATGTGTGTACTTTTGCCATCTCTGCACTGTTGTTACACTGTTGTTACACTGAGGTCACACTGTTATTGTGTTATTACACTGTCATTACACTGTTGTTACACTGTTGTTACACTGAGGTCACACTGTTATTGTGTTATTACACTGTCATTACACTGTTGTTACAATGTTGTTACACTGAGGTCACACTGTTATTGTGTTATTACACTGTCATTACAGTGTTGTTTCACTATTAAGTTGGTATTACATGTTTGTTACACTGTTCTTACATTATTATTATGTTGTTATTACACTGTTGTAATAATTCATATTATGGATATATTCATCCAAGTTGATACTGAGGTAATGGAGATATCATCCCACCAGCTCATCTCTATGAGTTTGTTTCAGAAATATTCACTTTGAGAATGCTGTCGTAACTATAACTTATGTAGTGGTGTGCATAATGTGTTTGTTTAAAATATTATATCATTTTATTGTATCCTACTGTCTACCCACGGTAGACAATTTTGCCCATTGGTTGGATTCAGTATGACACACTGAGATATTTTGTTTTGTTTCTAGAGCCAGCTATGATCTCAGAGCACATTGTGTTGTACTGTCATGTGAGGATAGATCTAGGTTTACATTGCTAACACTGCTGTAGCACCCAAGGCTACTACCATGAGAGAATGGCTTGTCAGATGGCCAAAGCTGTTAAATACCACTCACCACAGTGGTACCCTGAGTCTGTGGGTGTCAGGTAACCGTGGAGATGTATGAAACTGAGCTGGTCCTCTCTGCCTGAGGGAAGAGACGGGCCTGAATTTGTGTTTGGACTTATCATGTGATCTAGAACATGACACTCTTGATGTTCTTTGATTTTCAATCTTCAGAATCAACTTTGTCAGTCATCTTCGCAGCCTAGAGCAGAAGCTACACTTTCTCTTTGCCTGGAGGAGTCAAGGGCCTCCTTTTGTGAAATAACATCAAATGGTCGGAGTGTGATGTCACACCTCTCTGGAGCAAAGTAGTTCACAAAGTTGTTTGGTCTAACGTTACTTGAAAGTGTAATTTGTGGTTTTTAAATATCACAGGTTTGCATTCATAATGTTATGTTATTTAAAGGAAATTACATCTGGCAAAACGTAATTCCAGCACAATTCACATTTGTGCTACTCTTCTTTTACCTAACATTTTTTTTTCGTAAAATATCTCTTCTCAAATATAAAGTCGCGTTCATTACTCAAGTTCAGTTATGGTTCACACTTCTATTTACTTGTGTAGCGCCATAGATCCTCATGCCCTCTTCAACGCTCCTCCCTCCCTCCCTTGCTATGACGTTTTAAGGGGGCGTTTCATCGAGTTTCAAACGCATTGAACTCGGATTCGCCAAGGATACCCATGTGAGTACATACGACCAATCAGAGGTAAAGACGGTGAATAAAAAATCTACTGAAATGTGGGGGTCTGAAAATGATGACGTTTTTGTCATGAACTGTGCTGTGTTGTCACCAGCTGTTCGCAAGACGAACGAAAAGTCGATTGGAGTGGAATAGCGTCATTTGAATGCTTGTCTTCTAAACAGACGAATTTGGTAAGTATTTCATGGGTATCGAAGACCAGTTATCTAAATGAATGAATGTTGTGAAAGTAGCAATATGCTAGTCTAGACGATTGCATCGATACAAGGAAAACAGTGATAACGGACTAGTGTAGCTAGAGAAGGTCAGAGTTGAAGCCTTCCTATAATGTAAGTCTTAATGTATTTACCAGCCTATGTATTGACTCAATCGTGCATCATCAAAACATCCAGGATATCTGTTTGATTCATAGCTAACAGTTGTTTTATCGAAAACTAGCCTACTTCATATCTTATTTTCACTTTGCCATGGTAACTTGGTCGTGACTCTCCATATTGCTTTTGGAGTGTAATTTTATGCAGGCCTACATGTTTTAATCAAACAATCGAACATTTTATACCGCCAAACCCTTTACTGCATGCAGTGTCTGTCCCATTTTTATCGTATACAAGAGCACACATTGCAGCATATGAGTTGTTCAGTAGAATGAAACACTTAAAAGTATTCCGCGTGACTTTCTATAATTACTAATTGTACGTTGCTTTGGTCTGCTATATTATCAAAATGTGATGTGAAACGTCCCGTCTTGTCTATAAAAACTGGAAAAAGTATTTGAAATTGCTTTGGTAGATTGCGTTATGTTGAGTTGACCCTGTCTTCACACCCCCTATCTTTTATGGCCAACGTTATTAGAACAGGAATTCTCATTGGCCAGAGCTCCGGTGAGGAGAGGCGGGGCAAGTTGCATCATGAATGTGGGCACGGCACACAGCGAGGTGAACCCCAACACACGGGTGATGAACAGCAGGGGCATCTGGCTCTCCTACATCTTGGGCATCGGCTTGCTGCACGTCATCCTGCTCAGCATCCCCTTCGCTAGCGTTGCCATGGTGTGGACCCTCACCAACCTCTTACACAACCTGGTGAGTGGCCCCCTACATGCCCACGCACCCTCCCAGACACCCATGCCACCGCACTGACCCACCGGCCACACCAGAAGGTGGAGACATGTGCCTGATCAGTATGACAGTGGTAGACTGTTCTACACAGAATGAGGACAAAGTATTACATTTAGTCATTTAGCAGACTATAAGTCGACTTAAAGTAAGTACAGGGAACATTCTCTCCCGAGGCAAGTAGGGTGAAGTGCCTTGCCCAAGGACACAACGTCATTTGGCACGGCCGGGAATCGAACGGGCAACCTTATGATTACTAGCCTGATTCCATAACCGCTCAGCCATCTGACCCCCTGAGTATTGAGTGAATGACTTTGGCAGATGTGAAACAGTGTCTTCCTACGCTTCCTCTTATTGTTGAGTAGACTACACGAGACATTAATAGCAGGAGGCTGAATTGTCCGAGATTTCACCCTTTTAATGGTGACTGTAAGGTACATTGCTAAATCTACTGATGTCGCCAGAATAGAACAAGATTGTCTCACAGGCTATCCTCTTCCAGACCACGCCATCCAGACTCTGTTCCATGTGTAGCCTTGAGTCTTTCACGTATCTGTCTGTGTCTGTGTGTGGGTGTGTTTGTTTGCAGTGCATGTACCTCCTGCTGCACACCGTGAAAGGAACCCCGTTCGAGACCCCGGATCAGGGCAAAGCTCGTCTCCTCACTCACTGGGAGCAGATGGACTATGGACTGCAGTTCACAGCCTCGCGCAAGTTCCTCACCATCATCCCTATTGTCCTGTGAGTATCTGAGACTTTGAAAAGCGGGTACATTGTCTTTTATTTTCCACAGGGGAGTGGATACAGGAAGAATTGCCAAGTTGGGACTGTTGTCAAATGCAACCTTCCTTCCTCTCTGCCTTGGAGAAATCACTGATCTCTCTTGACTGTCTTGTTGACAGCCAAGGCAAGACAACCATGTGTTTCCCTCGTTAGGTTGAATATGACATTACCTCGCAGAGGGAAGGAAGGAGGGTTAGGGCGAGGATTCTAAAGGAAGTGACATCACCAGCCTTGTGTTTGGGCAAGATGGTGGTTTATAAACAAGATGCAATAGTTCCCCTTTTTCGATGCTGACGCTCGTGCTGATGGAATTATAACATGGTTAAACCTCATTATGGCAATTATTTGTTGTTGTTATTGACTTCTGGGTTGGCTTCTCTTCCTGCTGCTAGCATGTGCGTTGCCCGGGCTCCTGTGGTGAGGGCTGGCAGGAGAGGGTTATATTTAGAACCACCTACAACTGCTGTTTTGTCACTCGGTCTATGAACCATAATGGATTTGTTGACATCAGACATCAAGTGGATAAACATTTCTTTTTGGAAATGTTTAAAACGAGATTAGAGTTTTTACAGATACAGATGAACTCGATATTATGCTGCCCATTTCACAATTAGTTAGCAATCTCAGTCTTCATGTTATGAAATGTACATTTCCCACTCCTGGCTCATTTTTCGATTTTGTAATCAAGCTTGCTTCATAGCAACGGCTCATTGTCACTCTGCTTCTCTCTCTCTCTAACCCGCCCTCTCCTTTTCCTCCCTCTCTTTCTCCCTCCCCTTCCAGATACATCCTCACCAGCTTCTACACCAAATACGACCGGGTCCACTTCGTGGTCAACACCGTGTCCCTCCTCACCGTCCTCATCCCCAAGCTCCCTCAGCTTCACGGCGTCCGCATCTTCGGCATCAACAAGTATTAACGGGGCGCAGAAGGACGTCCCGTTCCTCCCGGGTCCCCGCAGACGAGCACCACAGAACGCCACGCCCCTGCTTTGGCTTGAGCCTGTTTGGATCTCGCTGCTCGGGGTCTCCAGGCTGCTAAGCAGGCTTCCAGATGAAGACCACCGGGGATAGAGGGATAGCATAGACAGGAAACAGACAGAATACACTCTGGACAATTGCTGGGCTGGCTTCCCACAATGTAGCTCTCTCCTAAGCATACGTTGCCGTGGCGGTGTACGTGTGTACTTCTTCGTTCTCCGGGAACATTGAAAAAAGAAGCCTCTAGAAATAAGAAGAGTGTTTGATTTGTTTTTGTTTTTTTTCTTCTTTTTTTTGTGAGGGGGTGGGGGTGGGGTGGGGGGGGGGAGGGGACACTAGAACTCTGATCAACCCAGTAGAGGAGAGAATAAGAGAGTTATTTAGTCAGAATGTAAGATGGAACTAACGCATTTAAACTCACATAGTCAATCTTCTGTTGCGTCTTCTTCCCCCCCAGCTGGTTCTCCCTGTCATCCTCCCTCAGCCAGGTCAGATGAAAGCAGACACACACAGTAGCCAGACAGGGAGGACAGCCTCTGACAGCTGTCAACCGTCACAGTGCAGCTTGTTGAGGCTGAACAGGCCGCAGAGCTTATGTTCTATTGTATATTTAGCTCCAAACCATTCGACGTCCAAGCATGGGAAGTTATAAGAATGCTTGTTTTATATGACCGCTTCCATATTTGGGTCTCCTCGTCCCATATGTTGTGCCAGAACAAACTTCCTGTTCTAAGCCAAGGCAGTAATCTAGTGAGTAGGCATGCTCTGTTCCTTCAAGCTCATTCCATCAGCGGCTCTCAGTTACTATATTTGCATTTCAGTTTAGTTTCCCCAAGGATAGTGATGCATAGATAGTGTCAAGCAGCATGTTGAATAACCGTATTTTAGAGTATTAGCAAATAAAAGTACTAGTATGGGCTTCACGAATACCTAGGTTATCATTTCAGGTTGTAATGAAAGTATTTGAAAGATCTACTGCTTTATCAGTCACTGGGTGAACATACAGTATAAGTTAGGTTTTGAACAGAAAGGCCAAGTTGTCACAAAGAACACTTGTTTTTCCCCACTTGCTTACCATACAGTGACCGTGCGTCATCATCAATACTCAAGACAGGAAACCTAAAAGTTTTGTTGGGGTTTGTGTCTGTGTTTGTGTCACACAAAGCTTTTCGTAGCGCTGTCAGAATTGTTAGTTTATAAGGGAAATCAAAGTTTGTGTTAGGGTGAAGCAGTAGACATGCTGCCAATGCTTTCCACACAGCCTTTAGTAGTCTAGTAGTCTATCTTCAGTAGTCAAAGAAGAATGAATACTTCATGTAAAAGGTTAAAAGAAAACAATGTTTCTCAAGACATTGCCTTAGCAAGCCTTTAATCATTGGTTTAAATGACCAATTATTTACAACCTTAACATGTGAATGATGAATTATAAGTAAGTGAGAAAGGAAGTCCATTGTCCAGTTGTGATCTAAGCAGTGCTGTGCAGGACCAAGGTGGAACTCACCTGGGTGAACATGAGAAATAAGACTTAGTGTTTGATTTTAGGGGGGAAAAGGGCTTGATAAACTAAAGGGCCATTTCAGAGTCTCCAACATCTTGCATGTTTTGAAGGAATATGTACCTTTTGTACATAGCATTAGAGAAGTAACCAAATCAAGGGTAAAATTAGTTTCATTGTGGTGTCAAAGAAAAGCTACAATGTCACTTTTACTACATACATAAGTAGTAACAAAGGAAAACTATTTTCTCCTGAGTGAGTTTATATTCATGTTGCCACAGAACATGCCCTGACACGTACTGGGTGTAGTAAGCTTTTGTTTAGAGCAAGATTCATGTGATAGACCTGAAACGGATTCCAAAACAGCTTCAAACTATCTAAGCTGGTTCCATCTGGACTCGACTTTAGCAGACAACATCAACAGTTATACTTTTTTGGTTGGAAGTATAGTGTACAGTGTTGTGAACACAGTTTGGGAATACTTTGAATTCGACAGTTTCTAGAAGTCTTGGTGACAAAGCTACAGCACAGCTATCTGGTCCGATTTGGTAATCCCCTGAATCAAACTGATCTATGAGGCGTTAACAGCATTCACTTTTTCAATCTGCCACTATCAGTATTAGGCTAAAGTACAATGTGTACATGTTTAGGAGATCTTGTTTAATCCTATTTTCTTATAGCACTTCTCAAGTTTATATATTCAACATTAAATGTTTGTTTCAAATACAGTACCCACAGGGTACTTTCATTATGTAGGCTAGCTTCAGTTGCTGCAATGTGAAAGATTACTTGATTCCTTGACATATTAACCAGCCTTACAGGAAAACAAGAGGATCTTTGATCTCAGAGGACCTTGAGTGATCTTTCACCCGGGCTCAACACCCAACGAGTCAACCCCAGACGTCTATATGCTATAATCTGGTCTTTATTTTGGCATCATAACCTGAAACCAACTGGCGTTTGAAGGCACGTTACCCAGCGCCTGCTTGTTAAACATTGATTGGGTGAGAGTGATGTTGATGAGAGCGAGCGGCGAGGTATCACGTGACCTCGTCCACTCAGGGGCCCCGAACACGCGGAGCTGCCATGTTGATCAGGGTGCGTTCGAGCAGAGGCTTCTCTTCACCAGAGCGCAGCGCACTTCTCCGAAGGGCCAGCCGTGTTGTACGTTACTATACATGTGATGCATATAGTTTTGAATTGGACCTTTTGTTCAACTAGATTTGAGAACAGTGTTGTTTAATTGCATTTGAATGATTTACAGTAAAGTATATGGTACTGGCCTACAAATGTAAGGGTCTTATAATTCATTGTATAATTACTTATTTCATTTACTCGTTACATACATTGGTGTAGTGTAATGGAAAACAATTAGAAATTGATTGGGAAAGACTAAAATGCACTTTCAGCTTGTACTAGAATGTATGCTGTAATTCATCATAAGTAAATTCCTGTTAACACAGTAACTCATTTAACTTGTTCATGACACATTATTGAGGAACGTTGCTTACGGGCAGGAGGTTAAGAATCTGAACGTGATCATGGAGTTCTGCTCCCAAACCGGATGTCTCTCAACTGCCTTTATCTGCAATGATTTTCACTGCTTTCATCAAGTGCTATATTACCAATACATGAAATATTCCTGTATGGTGTGGTCCTTGTTAGTATCTCAGAAGTGTAATCATTTATCATGATATCATAACAATAATTTAAGTATATCACCTATCATAACATATACGTGTTTGTGCGCCCACGTGGTGGCAGTAAAAAGAAGAGTAAAGAGAGTAAATCTTGTCCATGGCTCGTCACAGCCATTTTTCCAGATTCATAAAGATGTTTGAATTCTCTCCAGCAGAGGGCAGCAGATGCACACCATTGACGCTAATCTGAAGTGACGTTTAGGTCCTATAAATAGAAAGTTGCCCCTAGGCAGAGATTAATAGTCTCTCTTTCCCTTTCAAGCATCTTTTTTGCTTTGCGAGGTGGTTCGTCTGGACATGTCCAGCACACTCATCATGAATCCTAAATTAAACAACATTTAATTCATATGGAAATATTCTGTATTTAAAGTATCTTCAGTACAACATACATTTCAGTCAAAGATTAGCACACAAGTGTGTTTCAGGAAAAGAGACGGGTAATGTTGCCCAATTTGCATAACTTTTAATCATGTTTGCGTTTTTTGCATTTTATCCTCCGATTCTTGACACGAAGGCGTTATAACTCAAACATGGCTGACTGAATGAGTCACGAGTACATCATGTTTTCACTTTAACGTTAAAAACATTCCGAGAAAACAAACCGTTCTCGACGTTGGGCCTAGATCTTGCATTACAAAGGAGAACACATAAAGCTTGGATTACTGAGTGAAATGAAATCCCTAACTAACCCCACGCTCTGTCGGTTTGTTCATGCGAGAATTGACCTCACTGGCCAGAAACATGCCCCTGGGTTCTGTCTACTAAAAACTCTCTGTATGTTCTCATTCCCTTTCTCAAACTCCCTATTTCTAACTCTCTAGCTTTCTCTTTCAAACTCCCTCTCTCTAACTCCCTCTCTCTAACTCCCTCTCTCTAACTCCCTCTCTCTAACTCCCTCTCTCTAACTCCCTCTCTCTAACTCCCTCTTTCTAACTCCCTCTCTCTAACTCCCTCTCTCTAACCTCTTTTTCTAACTCCCTCTTTCTAACTCCCTCTTTCTAACTCCCTCTCTCTAACTCCCTCTCTCTAACCTCTTTTTCTAACTCCCTCTTTCTAACTCCCTCTCTCTAACCTCTCTTTCTAACTCCCTCTTTCTAACTCCCTCTCTCTAACCTCTCTTCTGCCTTTCAACCCCCTGTACAGCCAGTCTCTCTGTAACTGTCTCTGTTATGTAAGACGGCTGGGACAGGATGTAACTTGACAGACGAGGCATCCTTCCTGTCAGTCCCAGCAAAACCTGCTCCCTCCCTCCCTCCCTCCCTCCCTCCCTCCCTCCCTCCCTCCCTCCCTCCCTCCCTCCCTCCCTCCCTCCCTCCCCCCTCCCTCCCTCCCTCCCTCCCTCCCTCCCTCCTCCCTCCCTCCCTCCCTCCCTCTCCCTCCCTCCCTCCCTCCCTCCCTCCCTCCCTCCCTCCCTCCCTCCCTCCCTCCCTCCCTCCCTCCCTCCCTCCCTCCCTCCCTCCCTCCCTCCCTCCCTCCCTCTGGTGCTCTGAATTCTATCCAACTTAAGAAGCTTTTGTCTTTTGTCTCTTATTCTCTCTCTTCTTCCCCCCTCTAACTCCCTCCCCCCCATCTCCCTCCTCTCTCTCTTTCTCTAGCTCTCATCTCTCTCTAGACCTCTCCATTTGATGTGTTTTACCGGGCCAGACGAGCGGCCTGGAACTGTTCTCCCTCTGTCCTGTGGCAGGTAACTCTAAACCCCACCGAGGTTTTGAAGGGAACTCCTTGTCCTCCTCTGAGAGATCCACACACATCTCTCCCGTTTCTCCTCCTTCCAATCAGTCGTCCCCTCATCAGTCCCACCTCCTCCCTTTCTACCTCCTCAAGCTCTTTCTCCCCCGTGGCCCCCAGCTCACACTCCAGCCAATGTTTTCTAGAATTGTCCACTCCCTTCCTCCCTCTTCTCTCTGTCCCAGCAGTAGTGTAGGTTGCACGCTTCCTATGTGTTTAATAAGGGTGGTGGGGCGGTGGGAGTTGGAGCCAGGGCCCCTCTCTCTCCTCCTCTTGTCCTCCCCTGACCTGCCAGAGTGGAAGGGAGGACATGCAGGCGGGAGGGAGAAGCTTACGTGATGTACTTGTACAGACGGGGAGGTCGTCGAGTACATCTGGGTGTATATGGATGTGTAGAGGGAGAGAGAGAGAGAGAGAGAGAGAGAGAGAGAGCGAAGCAGGAAGGAGAAGGACATGACAGTGGAGGGAGGGAGGGATAGTGAGGGAGAGTAGAACAAGGGGGTGTGGGTGGGGGATTAGAAGGGGGGGGGGCTGTTTGTTTACTAGTAACACTGGGGGGAGAGAAAGAAAGAAAGCGAGGAAAGAGATGGTTAAGTCTCCCGTGGCTAGATTAGCACCCCCGTCTTCTGTCATCACGGTAAACATACACAAACACACACACACACACACACCCAGGGGAGGCGTGTGGCATGCATAGGTTTGCACATGTTGTTGTCACTACTGAGGAGATGTTTACGCCATTAGCCTGCAAAAAAAGGACCGCTAAGGATCTGAGGAAAGCTGTGCTGGGAACTCAGTTCATGTCACAACACTGCAGCGTGGCGATGATTGCTACGGCGACAGTGTTTTTGTGTGTGTAATAGAGGCTGTCAGAGTCGTCCTAGTGTTTGAAAGAGGAAAAGAAGCATTTGAGGGGGAGGAGTGTGTGTGTGTGTGTGTGTCGGTATGAAAGGAACGAGCTACAAAACTATGTGTGCACTCATGTCAGGCGTACACTTGAATTGACAGCACAGCTGGCAATCGACGTCAGCTTTCCGAGGAGTGGAAAATTCCCGCTCCGTCTCAATGTGGAGAGAGAGGGAAAGAAAGAAGGAGAGAGGGAAGAGGTGGAGGGGGCTGGCTGAGGGGGCAGGGCTAGGGTTCGAAGAGCAGGGGAGAGATTGGTTGGCGGGAAAGCTGCCTTTGTGAGATCACAGCCTACACAACAGCTCCCTCCCACACGGAGAGAGAAAGGGAGGGGGGGGGGTGTGTGCTCCACGCACCGCTCGAGGTCCACATCAGCGGAGATGAACGTATCAATAAGGAGACGCAGAGATTCTGTGCCATTATGTTCAGTCAGGTGACTCAGCCACAGAATCACGACAGCAGTCTGAATTGTGCATAGTAGGTATTGTGGTTACATCAGGGAATAAAGTGAACTTGAAAATATGTATGAATACAACATAACATTGTTTGGATGGAGATGCACCCCCACACACACACACATACAGGTCTGCACAACCTTGTCCCTGAAATACTTGGACCACTCATTTGATACTTTTCCTGTGTATATTTTTGAGACTTCTTGCTGAAATTGTTTAGTCAGTCTACCACCAGGGGGTGATACACTATCAGGCTAACCATTTCCCTCCTGGAATGACCTTGTAACCAAGCCCCGATTAGCCTGTGACCCCACGTCTCAGCAGTGAAACCTTACTCTCCCGCCAAAACTACTGTAACACAACAGACTTTCCCGCTGCACAAAGACGGGTTTCAACAAAGTAGAAACGTTTCCTGTTTCGATGGATCGTTCAGAAACGTCAAATTTCCTCCATGTTGAAATGTAGCAAATTATTAACTGGCAGGCATCCAATGATATTTGTCAGCCAGTCAATTAGTAAAGTGGAGGGAATACTGGGCGACAAGTGCTGACTGTCACAAGTTCCACCCGGTCCATTAGCAATGTGGCATGATCATCTTTCTCATCATTTTCTGCCATTACTGCTGCGAGCGCGTTCCGTTAATGTGGTTGTCGGCAACAATAAACAGCCCTCGTAAAATAAAAGCATTAAAATACGTAAATCTGTGAGGAGCTGTGTTATTGCATTGGAACACACCCTGGCATGGTGGGTGTCACCAGATATGCCTTCCCATGATGCACTGCAGCCAGAAGGAGCACTTCATCCGTCTGGTGATGGAGTGTGTGTCTTTCAGAGAAGCCTGCGTGGAAGGGTTAGGGGACTCTGAGGAGGGGTGTGGTTGTGTGTGTGTGTGGGGGGGGGGATTGAATGTGTGTGTGTGGAGGGGAATTGAATGTGTGTGTGGGGAGGGGAATTGAATGTGTGTGTGGGGGGGGGAATTGAATGTGTGTGTGTGTGCGGGGATTGAATGTGTGTGTGGGGGGGGGTTGAATGTGTGTGTGTGCGGGGGGGGGGTTGAATGTGTGTGTGTGTGTGTGCGGGGGGGAATTTAATGTGTGTGTGTGTGTGTGTTGTGTGTGTATGTGCCGGCGGCGTACTGGCACAGATGATTTTCCAGGGATTTCTCTTCAAAGGGAGAAAGTGTTTACCTTCTCTGTGTGTTTTTCTCTGGAAGATGGTGAGGTCACTTAGGTGGAAAGGAATACTATCCAGCTGTGTGACGGGTCGGGGAGAGAGAAGCCCTGTGCAAGCAAACCCTCTCTCTCTCTCTGGCAACACTACCCACAATCCTCTCTGGTGCTCTGTTCTACTGATGGATGACTCCCAGAACAAGCCAGACAGCACAGGAGACAAAGGCTCTACAATTAGATTAGTACCATTGGATTATTCCACTAGTCTTCGACCAATGAAATAAATGAGCTTTCACAGGTCGTGAGCAGTCTGACTAGCACGCCCCGTCGCTGCTCTGCAGACTTAGACATCATCAGTAACGTGAGGTAACATCAGACACGTTCCCTCGTCACACAGCCACTAGCAGGGTATGACAGCTTATCAACAGCAGACGTGTTCCCGACGCACGGCGAACATCTGCTTATGAACGCAAACGACCGAAAAGGTTCATATCAATTCAGAAAAGATGCGGAAAAACCCATTGTGATTCATTACTGTTTCTTTTGTTGTCTTGGATCCGTTTATACTGAGTGAAATTGATGAGGAGTGCACGGGCAATAAACTGTGTAGGATTTATTAGGAAAGCACAAAGCCAGTCAAAGAACAGGCCCAAGCAGGGAAGCGACCGGAATAGGGGACGGAGACAGTAATAAACGACCAGGGAGGCAGCGGGATGTAAATTTAGTCACATATTTATTACATAAATATATAGTAAAATAGACCAGCGACAATTACCATAAAAATATCTTCCTTTAAAATCCTGACCATAAAACAAAGATTTGAAAATCACACATTGACATTTACAAACACGCAGATTGTCTGGACCTGTCGTAAGCATCCCACCACACAGACCTGACATCACGCCACCCACTGGAACCCTGCCAGGGGAGAGGGAAGAGGAAGGAGGAGAGGAGGAGGAGAGGAAGGAGGAGAGGGTCCAAGGGGCTGGGCTGGAACCCAGGCAGGGGACAGGGAAGGAGGCAGAGGAGAGGAAGGAGGAGAGGAAGGAGGAGAGGGTCCAAGGGGGAGAACAGGGAAGGGGGCAGAGGAGAGGAAGGAGGAGAGGAAGGAGGAGAGGGTCCAAGGGGGAGAACAGGGAAGGGGGCAGAGGAGAGGAAGGAGGAGAGGAAGGAGGAGAGGGTCCAAGGGGGAGAACAGGGAAGGGGGCAGAGGAGAGGAAGGAGGAGAGGGCCCAAGGGGGAGAAGGGGCTAGGCCGGAACCCTGGCTAGGGACAGGGAAGGAGGCAGAGGAGAGGAAGGAGGAGAGGGTCCAAGGGGGAGAACAGGGAAGGGGGCAGAGGAGAGGAAGGAGGAGAGGGTCCAAGGGGCTGGGCTGGAACCCTGGCAGGGGACAGGGAAGGAGGCAGAGGAGAGGAAGGAGGATAGGGCCCAAGGGGGAGAAGGGGCTGGGCTGTTCAGGGGGAGGGTTGGGAGGGTGGGTGTGATGAAGGTGGGGGTGGTGTGAGAGGACATCACAGTAGATTTTCAGAGGTGTTGTGTTTGTGTGAGACGGTACGTGGGATTTCTTCTCCAGCCAGACTGCGTGTCGTTTGTGTTTGTCCCCGGGCTTCCTGGGAAGGGTCCTGAATACTGTTTGGTTGCTAGTGTCTGTAACGCAACAGTGACTGCAACCGAGAGAGAGAGAGAGAGAGAGAGAGAGAGAGAGAGAGAGAGATAGAGAGAGAGAAAGAAAGAGGGAGTAAAAGAGTGAAGTAAAGAGAGCAAAAGAGTGAAAGAGAGACAGAGAGAGAGAGAGAGAGAGAGAGGGGTGCAGTGTGATGCCATAGCTAGTGATGCGTGCCCTGTGTGTTGGGCCTGTGTTCTGTGCTCTCTAACCCACCGACAGTGACTGCCCTGTCTGCATGGTGTCTCTCTTACACTGCCATGACACATGTCCAGATTACAACCAGCAAGTTTCCCCTGGAGGTCTCTCTCCTTTGGCTAGGCTCACTCTGCTGTCCTTTGGCTGGTCCCTCTCTCCAGAAACCTCGACTCTATTTGTCATGTTCCAGTCCGGAGGCTTGGTCCAGTCTGCTAGGTCCTGTCCAGCTCTACGCTGTCCCTCGGGACCAGCTCCTCTGGGTTCTAAGACAGGTACTGGAATTAGCAAACACCTCCATGGTCAGCTGCAACCCGGCCAGTTGACCCCTGACTTGACCCTGCGAGAGGTCATGACCCCTGAGTGTCTGCGACGCCCCCCCCCCGCCCTCAAACTCCCAGCAGCCTTGGCAATCACAGTGAAGCTAGGAACTCAGATAGAAGAGTTACAAAAGTATTTAAAAGAAAGTAGTAGTATTAGTTGTAAGTTGTGAGAGTGACTAACAGTGTTCATTCGTTTGCATGTTTCTTTTGTCTTTTTTATTGAAAGATGTACACGTACTGCTGGTTTGAAGGTTTCAACGTTTGTTTCGCAATTTGGCCACACTGAGTGGTTGGCCAAGAGACCGGTTGACCAAAGTCCTTGAGAGAAAAACAGGACGCAAGACAGTAAAACATATCCCCGTAAAATCAAACATCAAGACTTGACAGAAAACTGACCAGAGAAAGAGAACTCCAACACAAAGAGTGATGTCATCAGCCCGTCCCCGCTGGTCTCAGGGTGCTTTAGAAAACCAGGGCTCTGGGAAAGGTATTGAGACGTGTCCTTCTGAGTCAAGTCGGCCTATGAGGCCTGTCTTTCTGAATACAGAACAGCGGATTGCAAGGTGATAGACTGTTACACAGACTGCAAACACACACACACACACACACACACAGACACACACGTATACACCAGCAAAGCCTGGAGAGGATGAGTATGACCCAGGGTTTCAGACACGGTGCGAGAGACAGACTAACGACATGGACCCGGAGGACCTGGAGGGCTGAGGACCTGGGGGGCTGAGGACCTGGAGGGCTGAGGACATGGGGGGACCTGGGGGGCTGAGGACCTGGAGGGCTGAGGACCTGGGGGGACCTGGGGGGCTGAGGACCTGGAGGACTGAGAACCTGGGGGACCTGGGGGGCTGAGGACCTGGAGGACTGAGGACCTGGAGGGCTGAGGACCTGGAGGGCTGAGGACCTGGAGAGCTGAGGACCTGGAGGACTGAGGACCTGGAGGGCTGAGGACCTGGGGGACCTGGGGGGCTGAGGACCTGGAGGACTGAGGACCTGGGGGGCTGAGGACCTGGAGGGCTGAGGACCTGGAGGGCTGAGGACCTGGAGGGCTGAGGACCCGGAGGGCTGAGGACCTGGAGGGGTGAGGACCTGGAGGGCTGAGGACCTGGAGGGCTGAGGACCTGAGGACCTGGGGGGCTGAGGACCTGGAGGGCTAAGGACTCGGAGAGCTGAGGACCTGGAGGGTTGAGGAGCTGGAGGGCTGAGGACCTGGGGGGCTGAAGACCTGGAGGGCTGAGGACCTGGAGGGCTGAGGACCTGGAGGGCTGAGGACCTGGAGGGCTGAGGACCTGAAGACCTGGGGGGCTGAGGACCTGGAGGACTGAGGACCTGGAGGGCTGAGGACCTGGAGGGCTGAGGACCTGGATGCTCTGGTGAAAAACATGGGCCTGATTCCGGGTCAGAAACCTGTCGATGTTTGATACCACAGCTAGAACCGAACGCTAGCTTTGCAGAGTAATCCAGTAGGGCTGTGTGTATGAGCATGGACGATGAGGGCTTGGAGGGGGGGTGTCAGAGGAATGCCATGGATTGACAGGAGATTGACAGAGAGACAGAGGGTTGGAGTGGAGGGGAGGGGAGCACCCTTTGAGGCCCTACTCTACTTCCAATCCTGAGCAGCACCCACCGACTCAAACCCGTTTTCAACACGATAAACGTTGCATATCTAGTCATACATATAGATTTAACAAGAGTATAATATTTATCCCTCTAGAATTGATCTAATCATCAAAAATATTTCCCAAAGGTCTAATCTCTACTTCACTATTAGATGTTCTAATTTGTTTACATTCCTTGCTGTCTAGGCATAGCATCTCTTCGTCATTTTACAAAAATATCTCCATATTATCGGAACCGACACAGTACACAAGCAGCAAATCAATTTGCAATAACCACCTGTCTGAGCCAGTCAAGCTGTAGAAGGCTCTACCTGCAAGTGATCATCCACTGGCAAAACCTGGCCTAAAAGTCACTTAGAGTGTCAGGCTACAATCTCACTGGCTAGTTCCCCTTTCACTCCTAGTCTCCACACGCATCATCATCATCATCATCATCACCTAATCTGGGACCAATCAGAGGGCGGCTCGGGTGAACATATTGAGCAACAGACCACTCCAGTCCCCACTTAACAGTCAAACTACACAGGGACCCACACAAAGGTCTTGCATTACACCGATGCACGCTGAGCCACGCCCTCTGTTCTTACCCAATCACCACGCGCTAAGGGAACACTTTAGTTTCAAGCTCAACAAATATCTCCACACTCGTTTTCCTTGGTCTCCTGTCTGCATCAGCTGAGGGTGACGGTTGATATTCTGTCAACGTGAAGTCATGACGTCCCTTTCAGCAAACCTGGACATGGAGCGATCCTGCGAGACCCTTCTGGTCTCCCCACGGTCCGACCCACCGACTCCATGTCATAGAAGGTAAACGCACAACATCCACATGAAACGTCACCAATCGCTCTCTATATTAAAACGCTGGAGTACATTTACCACAGAGAAGCGGTACAAAATGCAATCAATAAGGCCGCCATTTAAAAAAGAAAAACTGCCAAGCCTCGTGTGCCAAAACTAGGCAACCAGTATCTAACACTACCAGCAGTCTGGTTTCCATTTGCAAGCTGAAAGTCATCCCAGTCTGCTTTAAAGCATTCCCCCTGCTTGCATTTCAGTGCTCTGTGAGTTACAGCCCCCCGAAATCATTCTCAAAGCCCCCCATCCTAACCCTTTCTACCCGAGCCTATTGAACACATAATGGCTACATTCTTCAAGGGAAATAATGGCTAGTCTCTGACAAGGCCTCTGTCTCCAAGGCTCTAGTCTTCAGCCTCAAAGGGTGCTTTCAGGGTTGGTGGGGCAGAGGAGTCTCAGACCAGTTTCATATCAACATGGCAAGCATTCACTTCAGACACACACGCGCACCTACACACACATATAGTATACACATCAACACAAATGATGAGCGTGCACATCCAGAAGTGCCAAAGCTGAGCTACACCGAACGTCCAATGAATCACCAAGACAGTAAGTACACCAAAATAGATAGTCGGTGGACACAGGACGCAGAAAGCGTTTCCCCCGGGCCTGGAGGCGTGCTGGGTGGTGGCCATGCATGTGCACCCTTAGCCAGCTGTGAGGAGGAGGGTGGCGGGCACTTAAGCTGTAAGGGGACAAGCGCACAGACCAGAATATCAAACAGCTACACAGTCTGCCACACGAGGCATTGCTTTTTTCTGCACATTCTTTTTTTTTCTTTTCTTTTTTAAACACTGTGTGTCCATGTGAAGGTGTGAGGAGGAGAACGTGGTTGGTTTATGTTGGATTCTAGGATAAAACGAGGTGTTTCTGAACATGGTGTCAAGCACAAAACAGCACGGGAATGACAAATAATAGAAAGACAACGCAGAGAGACAACATGTACTCAGTAGCACATTCCAACCAGACGACAAAAACAGATGAGTTAACAATGGAGGTCCATCTAATGTTTATCATCATTTATTAGAAAGTGTTTTTTTATTTAAAAATGTTTTAGTTACCTGAGAGAATCCTTCAACAGCTGTCTTACTCAGTCACAATAACAGGTGTGTGGGTGTGTGTGTCATGTGTGTGTGTGTGTGTGTGTGTGTGTGGAGTGGATCACTATGGGTCTGTGTGCCAGTCAACTCTCACAGATAGGTGCATGTAAAACCAGCCATTCGAATTCATATTCTCTCACAGTAAGTCATCTAATGGGTTCTGACAAGACCAGTAAGACTAGCACCACTCGCTCACATATTGCACTTCATTCAAAACTCAAACGTTTTGCAGAAAAGAACAAAACAAAAACATGCCCGCTGCTCGACGGCGACGGCTACACCGATATATAACAGCTCGTCGAATTCAAAGTAACATCTCCAATCTTTAAAAGGTGTTTGGACGTTATTCTGTGCGATCATTCTAACGGAACTGCAGCCTGCCGTCATAAACCGCTGGGCCCGTTCCAGAGAGGCTGTGTCGGAGCAGACTAGTGCATCACCGCCGGGGCTCTCCGAGTGGACTAAAGCTTTCGGTCTCCGCAGGGTTACTAGGTCTGGTCATTGATTGTTCATTAGTGCAGTGGCTTATGCCAGCGAGCAGCCCTGGGTGTCGTCTGTGGGTGTCGGCCACGCGTCCTCTGAGGAGAGGTGAAAGGTCACCCTTGCACACGTGGCCGACACCGCTCTCGCCACGCCACGTCCTCCCCACTGGCCGTCGAGCGGGATGACCTTTACATTCACATGGCCGCTAGGTTAGATTATATATTTTTAATGGCTCGAGAATGCGAGCGTTGTCGTAAACCGTCTTTCTTAAAGAACGATACGGGTCTTGTCAGAACGTCTTTGAGGGAGCACTTGGTTCCTGTTAGGGATCCACCAAGCCATGAGAGTGCTGGACCAAGTAGGGTCACACACAACGTAATACACACATGCACACACACGCACAAACATAAAGCTATACACACACCCACAACCTTTCCCAGACCCCACACACAATGCTTTCAGAGCAGTTTTACAAAAGCACATGAGTTAACTCCTCCTCTAGGACATCCTCGGTGCGTCTCCAACTCCTCTGAAATGTCTGTCAGCCTGGACTAGCTCACGAGGCCGTCTCGGAGACAGACAGACTGAGCACAGACCAGTAGCCCCCACCAGTAGCTCGTGTCTCTGCTCCTCCCAAACCTAATAGTGTCCACAGACGTCCAAGCGGGGGCGGCCATCTTTACGTTGAAGAGACCAGGTCAGGGTGGGGCTGGTTTGAACATAAGCCTGACTAGGGGGTGTAAGGCTCAATGTAAACGTGAGCTGACCATTTTTGAGGGGGGTTGGAGGGGAATTGCATAGACATCCTGCTACTTGCGTCTTTATAAACTCTACATTTGGCATAGGGGACCAAGGAAACAAACAACAAGAGAAAAGCCCATCACAGACAAGCTGTTCCACATGTCAAGCTGAACTACAACCCCAATTCCCAAAAAGTTGGGACGTTGTGTAAAATTAAAATAAAAACAGAATACAATGATTTACAAATGTCATCAACCCATTATGTTATTTACAATAGAACATATAAAACATGTCAAATGTTTAAACTGATGAAATGTACCATTTTAAGGAAAAAATAAGGTAATTTTGAATTTGATGGCAGCAACACGTCTGAAAAACGTTGGGAGAAGGCCATGTTCACCACTGTGTAGCGTCCCCTTAACAGTCTGTATCTGTCTGGGAACTGAGGAGGCCAGTTGCTGGAGTTGTGGGAGAGGAATGTTGTCCCTTTTGTGTCTGATACAGGATTCTTGCTGCTCAACGGTCCTGGGGTCTTTGTCATATTTTTCGTTTCATGATCCATCAAATGTTTTTAACTGGCGAAAGGTCTGGACTGCAGGCAGGCACCCAGACTCTTCTATTACCAAGCCATGCAGTTGTAACAGATGCAGGATGTGGTTTAACATTGTCTTCCTAAAATATGCCAGGCCTTCCCTAAAAAAAAGTTGCATGGATGCAACAAAAAAAATTATACCCCCCAAAAATATTTCAGTTTGTGTTGGTTGTAAATTCCTCTTGATAGAAGGGACGGCTGAAGGAACACATACACAGACAGACAAAGCAGTTGGCTTATCAACACAAACTATAGGTGATGTGTAAAAGAAGTTAAGGTAGTGAATGTGACTGGTCTTTCTCCCCCTCTTCTTGACACAGAGCAGTTTAGGCATCATAAACAACCAGACCAAAAAAAACAACAACACTGAGATTTAAAAAAAAAGAAAAAAAAGGAAACAACTTTATCTCCAAGCATTATAACTTTGTTCAGGAGTCTTTAAAACATTTCATGGGTTCATTTCCTCATCATATATCTTTTTTTCTCAATTAAAGTTGGACTCAGAAGGTAAAGCAGCGTTTTAACCCTTTACTGTCACACACACACACACACAGCCAGTCTGCTCACGGGAACCAAGGACGTCACTATTGCAAGATTTTTTTTGTGTGTGTCATTTACATCGGTTATTTCATTATTTATTTTTTAAGGATGGAGCACTATACCCACATGGATGGAAGGCCTTCTCTTGCCTCCACTGTGAACATTGGGAGGACCTCCTTATTGGGGGAGCTTGATGGGGGATATTGGAGGGCGTGACTGAGAATTCCTTCCCATGATGCATTGTGGAAGTGAGAAGACAGACCGTACGATGCATCACTGTCTATCCCCCTCCTCCAAGTTCATCACGGCGCCTCAAGAATCAACGACATTCCCCCTTCGGGCCCACGCCAACAATGGTGGGGAGGAGCCATGGGATGACTCTTTAAGAGTCCCGCTCTCTCGCTCTCTCTCCTTGTCGCTCATTCATCCATCTTGTTCACTCTCTCCCACAGACGCTGCTTGGCCGCTCACATTCGTTCGGTGGCACCGCTGCGTAGCGGTTGGCTACGACCTGCCTTGTCTCACAAGGAAGCGGCCTGGACTGGTTTTGGTGTCAGGACCTCTTGGCTGGAGGACAGGTGTGAAGGTGGGGGCTGGTGTAGGGGTGGGGCTGGTGTAGGTTGGCCAGATGAGAAGGGTCTGCGGTCAGGACAGGGCTAGGCCCTTCTGCTGGAGAGTCCTGGCTCGAAAACCTTCTGTGTGAAATTGCACAGGGGCCAAAGCTGCTGGGAGGATGTGAGTGGCCACAATCTGACCCGTTGCATCCTGGGACATGTCTCGTCTCCCCAGAGTGGCCTAGGTGGAGGAGGAGGGAGGAAGGTGGTTGGTTTAATACTGACAATGTGACAGGGCTCAGAGCCCACCTGGTCCGGTAGGCCTCTGTTAGACAGGGCGGGTCGACAGGTCTCCTTGAGAGTGTGCATGCCTCAGTTCTGAACGTAGAAGGTGGAGCAGGGGTGGGGCAGGGGGGGGCAGGGGTTTTAATGTGAGGGTGGTAGTGTGTGTGTGGTGGGGGGGGGGTGCTCGGATGGGGGTGAGGTTCTGGAACCACTGCAGTAGTGCAAAAACTCCCACCGCAAGCCAGTCATGGTCAGTGAGGTGAGGGGTTCTCCCATGACAGAGCGAGGCAAGCTGGGGTGAGAACGAGGTCGAAGAACTCCTCCTTCACCAGAGCACTCTGAGGTCGAGGCTGAACTACCGCTCGTGTTCCAGTTCTGTTTGCCCCCCCCCACGGCGGTTGCGGTTCAGGTTGAGGCAGCAAGGCTTAGCCGTCTACCTCAGGTACCCATGATCCCTTTCAGTCCCGCCACGCCCATACCGTCGTCCACACGCTAAAAACTCATCCACTCGGCCCTCTCTCACATACTGCTGCTTGGCATAACATCAAAATGGTTGTTTCTTCTCAAAAAACGTTTTTTCTTCCTAGAAGACAGTGCTAAACCCAATCGGTTTAGGCCTGGCCTAGCGGCCATTTTGGGTCTCTCTGTCACCCCCCCGGTCCAGGCTGGCCCGAGGGGCCCCTCCTCGGTACACTTCCTTAGTCCTCTGCTCGTGTTCTTGTCCTTCCGTTTTGACAGAGATAGAACAGAATGGGATTCCAAATTCTAAAAGTGACACTTGGTCCCACATAACAAAAAGAAAAAAAAACCTAAGAGCGTTTGGGTACCATTCCCCTGCCTCACCCCCCTCTCTTCCCGCCCAAAAAAGGTGAGGTCATAATGGGGAACAGCCGGCCCTCCTGTCATCAGTGGTATTTTGTTTCGACTGAGTGATAGCACTGAGGGTGTGTGTGTGTGTCTTTCGTCTTTTTAGACATGTGTCTATAATTGTGCATCCATTCATCACAATGCACATGCAATGCACATGTCTGTACTGTACGTGTGTGTGTGTGTGTGTGTGTGTGTATGGAGGCTGTGGGCCGCTGCCCTGTGTCCAGAGACGTGAGGTAGACCCTGTCCGACAGGGACAGTGGCGCTGCCCCCAGCCTGGGCTGTGCCCACTTTGAGGTAAATGATCCGTCCGCTCTCAGTGATGGCCTGTGTACGGAAGCCCGGAGGGGCCACACTGAGCTGAGTCCAGTAGGAGAAGACCCAGACGAGCCCTCTGCAGGTTAGAGCTTAAGCACCGCAGTGCATGTACAGTAAAATGAGGCATTTTTGTTTTCTGAGGTGAGACTGTTTATACAAGTGTGTGTGTGTATCTCTGTGTGTGTGTGTGTGTATCTGTGTGTGTGTGTGCACATGCTATGGTAATGTCAGCTTCCCTGCCTTGCACGTTGCAATTCAAGCCCTCCAACAGGACTGGGCGTGGGAGCTGACTGGGGTCCTATTCCGTCTCCAGGCACTCAATCTAGCAGCTATTAAATCTGCCTTTCTCTTTCTCTCTCACTCCCCCCCCCTGCCCTTCCCTCTCTCTCTCTTCAGCCTTCCCCTGAGTGAAATCCTGTTAGCATCCCTCCCTTTTACTTCACCGCAGTGACTTTCCTTGGAGAGAAAGGGCTCAATTGTCATTCATGAGAGGGACTACTGCTGGCACAAGAAGCAGGGGCAATGACAAGGCAGGTCTACTGTGTGTGTGTGTGTGTGTGTGTGTGGTATGTGTGTGTGTGTGTGTGTCACAGGAGCCGGTCCAATGACAGAACTGAAGGTAGATACAGAGCCATAGTCTGCAGTTTAACAACGTAGACAGGTATTCATACATCGGAGTAGCCTTTTTAAATATAGCACCGGACAGTGATACGAACATGCTCACTGCTCCAATCAGAGAGAGAAATGGCTCAGTTGTGAGTTAGGAGTTGATACTAGGTGTGGCAGCTTTTATCTCCAGTCTGGTCATTAAATGGGCGAGATGCTTTTAAGCACATCCACCTGTAAGACAGACCACTGTAGTTTGAGTTTGAGTAGTTGTTGAGACTGTTTCTTCTGAATGATTGTTTGACATTAATTCAGAGACGAGCCGTGAAACAGGCCGACCAGTTGAGGATCTGGCTGCTGCTATTCCAAACAGGTAGAACGACGTGAGGACCACCGTGTAGTGGCAGTGCAACACAGAGAGAGGGCTACCTCTCACCTTCTGTGTGTATGAGTTGAGGAATTAAATAAGTGAGTAATTGTGTGTGTGTGTGTGTGTGTGTCTTGGCAAATGTCTGCAACTCTCACTGGATAAGACTTCGTGCTCAGACAGAAGGGCCCCCAAACGGATTCGAAAAGCAGGTGCTCATGGGGGAAGGAGGAGGAGGAGAGGTTTCAATTGATGATTGGTTAGGCTCCTGCTGCTGGTGTGTCGTGGCCATATCGTTTGGAACCCCGGACGAGTCGGTCGGAGGAACAGGAGTCCCGCAAAGACGCCCCTCCCCCCTCCTTTTCGTGACTTGGTTTTGTGTTTCGTCCTCCTAGTGGGCGCTCACACTTCCTGGTCCTCGAAGACCTCCAGGAAGAGCGGGGGGAAGAGCTCGTTGGGGCACTCCACCTTCATGTGGAGGAAACGGCTGGCGTGGCACGCCCCGATCATCCTCAGGTCGGTCACCTTCATCAGCAGCTTGGGCCAGAAGTGGGGAATGTTGTGCTTGCGGTAGTTGATGTAGTGTTCCAGTGCCAGCAGGTAGGTCTCCTGACACTTCTCGATCTTGTCCACGCAAGTGAGCCCGGAGCGATCTGGAAGGAGGGTGGGGTTCGTAAATGCAAACAGGTCAGTAGAGCTTCAAATATGCGATCCTGTTAGATAGCAGTTTTAACCAACGGACGTTATAACCTGTCGTACAGCTGTCATAACCTGTCGTACAGCTGTTATGACCTGTCATACAGCTGTCATAACCTGTCGTACATCTGTCCTACAGCTGTTATAACCTGTCGTACAGCTGTCATAACCTATCTTACATGTCGTACATCTGTCATACAGCTGTTATAACCTGTCGTACAGCTGTCATAACCTGTCATACAGCTGTTAAACCTGTCGTACCTGAGCTCATGAGCAGCACGGCCTGCAGCAGCGCCACCTCCGAGTCGTCCAGGTTGAACTGCGCCAGGCTCTTGCCCAGGTCGAAGATGGCGTCCGACACCACGCCCAGGCCGCCGTTCTTCAGCTGCTCGCGCTTCACACCGCCATCTCCCCGCTCAGGGTCAGCGTCTCGCTCTCGGGGTCGTAGCGCACGGCGGCGCGGAGCGACATGATCTCCATGCAGCACCCCTTCAGGAGGATGATCTGGTCTTCACAAGGCAGCTGGGTGGAGAGGGACGAGAGAGGCATACATAAACACAAACTCTTCATTCACACCTCGTTCCCCAGTTATGACAGCCATGAATAACACATCAAAGCTGTGATGAATATTGAAACGACATTGATGAACATCGTATGAATTAGTTATGCTTAAGTATACTCTTTGCACACACATCCTACACCCCACACACACACACACACACACACACACACGCACACACACACTGCAGGTCTCACCTCAGAGAACATGGGCAGTTTTTTGGCAAAGTCGACCACGCGGGTAATGGCGGGGGTGATGATCTTGGTGAACTCGCTGAACGCCTCCAGGTCCACCTTGTCCCCGTCGGACGTGGGGGCCACTGGGGACTGACCGATGTCCTCCGGCTGGACAGGGAGAGGACACGAGGGGACACCGCACACGTCAACACCAGGGTGGCCCACAGAACCAGCTCAAGAGACTGCTTCGCTTACAAAAGGTTCATTCACTTGCTGTATACAGACAAAGAGCATGTGGATGACTACAGTGAACAAGGTTAAGGTCTGGTTAAAGTGAGCTCAGGTAGTCTTCCGTCTGTTTGCCGACAGGAGGCTGGACGGGGGGGGACACGAGTCTGGACGGACTATATCTGCAGGACAAGCAGCAGGACAAGCAGCACCCATCTGAGTATCTCCACAAGACTCCAAACAAGCTCCACAGCTCCACCGGCTGACAAGGAAATCAAGCAAAATCAATTGCAGCCCCTGTGTGTGTGTGTCTGTGTGTGTCTGTGTGTGTCTGTGTGTGTGTGTCTGTGTGTGTGTGTCTGAGTGTGTTATGAGAGTGTGTGCCTGTGTGTTTGTCAAGAGTAATTGGATTTTCGGCAGTGCTCATAAATGTCTCATTAACTGGCCTTTCCTTGCTCATGTGGTTGAATTCAATAGAACCCTTTGAAGAGGGACTCTGTAAACCTCTTGACCTCCGACCAGCAGAACATACATGACAAGATGCGCTGTCCTCCACGGTTCAAAGATTGTCCCACTGGAGGCCTTTTGAAACCTGGGTGACACTGTGTGTGAGGGGCTGACGACGTTTCCATGTTTGTGGAATGTACAAGAGACATATACAACCACTCCCTCTCATACCCGTCCCAACACGCCCACACACACGCCCACACACACACACGCCCACAACACGCACCCACACACACACCCACACACAACACCCACACACACCACTCCCACACACACACCCCACACACCCACACACCCTCCCACACACACACCCCCCACACACACACACCCACACCACCACTCCCACACACACCCCCACACACACCCCCACACACACACCCACCCCACACACACCACCCACACACACCCCCACACACACACCCACCCACACACACACCCCCACACACACCCACCCACACCACTCTCACACACACAGATCACATCCAGCTGTCATAACTGCCTGCCATTCCAAGGTCTCGTAAAAGCAGAGCTGGAGACACAATATCACTGTGGGGCACTCGGTCATCCACTCTATCTAGAACTAATGCCCCTCACACACACACACTCTAGTACACAGACCTGCCATGTGTGTGTGTGTGTCCTCTATATGTGGAAGCTATGTGGGCTGTATATGGAGAGGGTTATATGGGTTGACGGTATTTATAGAACATTTAACGGGTCCTTCTGGACTAGTATTGGCAGCAGTTCAAAGACGTGTGCTTCCTATATCGGAGGCTCCGAGTTGCCGCTTGCTCAAATCCCGTTTGGGCTCTGGTTGTCAGTGCTTTGACACACCTCGTAATGTTAAGTCTGTTAAATAAGCAAATTGACTGTGGCTTTGCGGGGAGAAGCTGTGGTACGGCGGAGTGTCTCCTTATAGAACTGGTTATGGGAGAAAAGAACCCCGTGTGCCGGACTGGAAACACACTTTGGACTTCAGATCCATTTCAGGCTGTGTGGGGGATGTGTGTATAGTGACCATATTCCAAAGAGAGTATGCGTATGTGTGTACAGTGCGTACGCGTGTGTTTTGCACACCCCTTGCGTGTACTGTAAGTGCTGTGTGAAACATAGGAGAGAAGAGAGGTGGGGGGGAGAGGAGAGGAGGACACCAGGACAGGAGAAGACAGGTGGGGGAGAGGAGAGGAGGACACCAGGACAGGAGAAGAGAGGTGGGGGGGAGGAGAGGAGGACACCAGGACGAGAGAGAGGTGGAGGAGAGCACAGACAGGACAGGAGAAGAGAGGTGGGGGTGGAGAGGAGAGGACACCAGGACAGGAGGAGAAGAGAGGTGGTGGGAGAGTGAGAGGAGGACACCAGGACAGACAGGAGAAGACAGGTGGGGGAGAGGATAGGAGGACACCAGGACAGGAGAAGAGAGGTGGGGGGAGAGAGAGGAGGACACCAGGACAGGACAGTAGAAGAGAGGTTGGGGGGAGAGGAGAGGATGACACCAGGACAGGAGAGACAGTGGGGGAGAGGAGAGAGGACACCAGTACAGAGAAACGGGAGAGGAGATGATGACACCAGGACAGACAGGAGAAGAGAGTGGGGAGAGGAGAGGAGGACACCAGGACAGAGAAGAGAGGTGGGGGAGAGATAGGAGGACACCAGGACTGACAGGAGAAGAGAGGTGGGGGAGAGAGAGTAGACACCAGGACAGACAGGATAAGAGAGGTGGGGGAGAGGAGAGGATGACACCAGGACAGGACAGGAAAGAGAGGTGGGGGAGAGGAGAGGAGGACACCAGGACAGACAGGAGAAGAGAGGTGGGTGAGAGGAGAGGAGGACACCAGGACAGGACAGGAGAAGAGAGGTGGTGGGAGAGGAGAGGAGGACACCAGACAGGACAGAGAAACAGGTGGGGGAGAGGAGAGGAGGACCCCAGGACAGGAGAAGGAGTGTGGGGGAGAGGAGAGGAGGACACCAGGACAGGACAGGAGAAACAGGTGGGGGAGAGGAGAGGAGGACACCATGACATGGGACAGGAGAAGACAGAAGTCCAGTCCATCGAGCCTGAGAGGCAGCTCTCTCCACAGGAGGATGACAGATTGAGTACACCTAACCACCTAAACACACGTTCCTGCTCTGCTCCTTTCTGCAGGGTTAGGCCCTGCCAAGACCAACACGCCACATGCCTTAAACATACTGTATATGCCTGGTCACACCCACACACACACACACACACACACATATACACTCCTTCATACATAAAGTCACAGAAATTAGTACTAGGAGAGGGTGAGAGAGAGCGAGAGAGAGAGAGAGAGAGAGAGATAGATAGATACGAGAGAGAGAGAGAGACAGTAGATTTGTCTACACAAGTAGAAAGACAGACAGGCAGACAGACAGACAGACAGGCAGGCAGGCAGACAGGCAGGCAGGCAGACAGGCAGGAGTGACTTGGGTCGTTCCTCACCAGGAACTTGCGTTTCTGTTTCCAGTGGGAGCCCTGTGCGTTGGTGTGGCGGTGAGCCTCGGTCACCATGTGGATGATCTCCCACTCGGAGGCGTGGGCTCGGGCCGGTTCTGCAGCGTCTTCACCATCTCCTCTTTTCTTCCTCTTCTCACGGTTCTCCTCGATCAGGCGCCGCTTGGCCACTCGCTTGGAGTCGTCCAGGACCACTTGAGAGAGAGGGGGGGGGGAGGTCGAGAGAGATAGAGAGAGATGAGGGAATAAATCAGGTGTGTACAGAGAGGTAGGTTTCATTATGAAAAATTGAAAAAAAGAAAAAAAAATATTGTGGCATGTTGATGTCCCTGAGTGTGTGTGTGTGTGTGTGTGTGTGTGTGAGACTCACGGTCCATAGCCATGCCGACGGCGATGCACTTCTTGAAGCGGCAAAGCTGACACTGGTTCCGGGTGATCTTGTCGATGATGCAGCAGCCATCGTACTTACAGGAGTAGGCCGGGTGAAGGTTCTTCTGGATGGTCCGCCGAAAGAAACCCTGAGAGAGGGAAGAGGCAGGGAGAGAGGGAGGAGGGAGAGAGAGGTGGAGTGAGAGAGAGTGGGGGGATGGAGAGGGAGAGAGGCAGGGAGAGTGTGAAAAGAGAAGGAGTTAAATACAGGTTTATGAGAGGTGAGGGGTGATGTGATGAGGGATGGATGAGAGATCAGATCATAGTTGAACATCAGTACACTGCCACCTGCTTCACACCTGAAGAACACTGACTCCTGAGTGACAGAGAGAGCACATCATCGCTCAGATTTTCAACTCATACCCCCCCATACTCGTATATCTCCTTAGTAAAAACCATTTTGGATGTAGGGTGTTTTGTCTTTGTGCATGTGTGTGTCAGTGTGTGTGTCAGTGTGTGTGTCAGTGTGTGTGTCAGTGTGTGTGTCAGTGTGTGTGAGTCTGTGTTGCACAGAGAGCAGATCACGTGGAAAAATGGAACTAGAACACCAAACCGAGGCAACAAAGGGAGTGAGAGAGACGTGAGTAGGATCAGAACAGCATGGGGCAGAGTGGCAGGGCCTGTCGCAAACATGCAGCTGACACAGAAGCTGAAATGCTGATGACATGAAGGCACATACTGTCCCTGTGTGTGTGTGTGTGTGTGTGTGTGTGTGTGCGCGCGCAAGGATTAATGCCTGGCTTCTGTCAACATGGAGGCGTCAGTTTCCTATCTGAGGAGAAGGAACAAGTCTGGCTTCATACTGACTGTCCGCGACGCACAACCGTGACAGATGAAGTATGTATGTGAGAGAGAGGGAGGGAGAGTGTGTATGTAGAGAGAGGGAGGGAGAGTGTGTGTGAGAGAGAGAGGGAGGGAGAGTGTGGTATGTGAGAGAGAGGAGGGAGAGTGTGTGTGTGTGAGAGAGAGGGAGGGAGAGTGTGTGGTGAGAGCGCGAGAGAGAGCAGAGAGAGTGAGCGGGGCAGGGATACGAGGTAGGCGGGAGAGTGTGTGGTGTCACCTTGCAGCCCTCGCAGGTGATACAGCGATAGTGGTAGCCTGTAGCTTTGTCCCCACACACCACGCATGGCTCATCCTTCTCCAGATAGCTGGGAATGTACCCTGAAACCCAGAACGAGGGGTGAGTACACACCAATAGACCACAACGAAGACGAGAGACAGAGCAAGAGAGAAGAGAGAAGAGAGAGAGACAGACAGAGAGACAGAGAGAGAGAGAGAGAGAGAGAGAGAGAGACAGACAGAGAGACAGAGAGAGAGAGAGAAGAGAGAGAGAGAGAGAGAGGAGAAGATATAGAGAGAGTAGAGAGAGAGACAATAGACCGAGAGATAGATAGAGAGATAGAGAGAGAGAAGAGAGAGAGACAGAGACAGAGCCAAACGATAGATAGACATTAGCACAGACATGAGATATAGATAGGGAGATAGACAAAAGACAGAGAGAGAGAGAGAGAGATAAGTATGAGATCTACTCCTATATACTACAGATAAGTATCTATCATCTATATATAGACGCTATCTCCTCTACTCATATATCCATATATCTATCATCATCTCCATCTCTATCCATATACCGCTCATATACGATCCATCTCCCGGGTATCACATATACATCTGCCCACATAGACATCGCCACCCGAATCCCGCATCTTACCTATCATCCATTCTCATCCTACTCTCTCTCTCCTCTTCTCCCGCATACCTCTATACCGATATATCGATCTATCATCTTCCCATATACATATACATACTACCAGATACATATCAAACAACTACTACAGCGAAAAAACAACATACTACATATATAGTCTATCTCTCGCGCTCTCTTCTCTCGCTCTCTCCCTCCTCTCCCTCTCTGCTCTCTTCTCGCCTCGCCTATCTCTCTGCTCTCTACTCTTCTCTCCCTCTCCCCTCCACTCCTCCCTCTTATCTCCTCTGTCTCGCTCTTCTCTCTCTCTCTCGCTCTCTCCTCATCGCTCTCTCTCGGCTCTCATCTCTCTCTTCTCTCTCTTCCCCTCTCCTTCATTCTCCTCTCGCGCTCCGCGCTCTACCCCCTCTGCATGGGTGGGATGTCGAAGGGTTTCCTCTTTCGCTCTGTCGACTCTAACCACCAACTATTTACTTACTGACTGGGCCAGATACGCCAAAAGCAACCATAACATCAACCACAAACTCAACGTTATCCTCGCAATAAATGTGAAGATACAAAGACAACAACATAAACAAACTCAAACTCGGTCCACAAACCACAACAATATAAACGAGAAAGACTCACGTCCACAAGAAAGGGGAACACATACCGCAACGAGACATAAGTAGCGCAAGGGACACACTCAGGGGCAAAAGAGTAGAAAACCAAAAGAGCCAAAAAGTACAAGAGACGAGAGCCACGAAGCGCGATCCAGTACGAAAGCGGGGACTGTCGTGACAGCGGCGGGATACGAAGCTACGGACGTAAGCTGGAACCAACGGGCCGAAAGGGTGGAAGACGCGACGAAGCACCAGCGGGGTAAGTCGAAAAACCCCTAAAAGTGATGCAGTGGCAGGGAATGAACAGAAAGGCAAGGAGGAGTGTACGGCAGAATCAATCGAATGGAGGTACCTCCAAGACTAGGAATCCTAGCACTCTAAATGCAAAGCAAAGGTCCTGAGAGGCTGGAGTCATATGGACAATGAAAGGTAAGGTTGCAGCGACACAGAACGGGCACAGAAAGGGCAAGGTTCGAATCAGTCCCCTAACTGAACTGGCGGAAAACGAAGATTGGGACGCTTAGGCAGAGGCTAGTCGAGATGGTGCAGGATCAAATGAGGAAAGGGAGGAACAGGATAAGAAATGGAGGACGAAGATGTGTAAGCCGAGGAGCGCATACAGAGAGAGAGAGACACACGTCGGGTCATAATAAATCTCATGATCTTTCCTGGCCGGAGGGTCATCACATGAGAGTCAGGATGTCCTCTCCTCATAGGACACAAGTACTGGAATCAGCGCCAAAACAACATGTGTGTGTGTGTGTGTGTGTGTGTGGTGGGGCAACGGACGAGAGAGTGTCTCAAAGAAAGGCTGCACAGTGGAAAGCCTTTCTTCCCCTGGTCCCTGAGGACGTGGGGAGGCGGGGAGGGCTGGCAGACAGGGAGGCAGGGAGGCAGGGAGGCAGGGGAGGGCTGGCAGACAGGGAGGCAGCGAGGCAGGGAGGCAGGGGAAGTCTGACAAAGCTAAACGGGCAGTGGGGGTGGAGTCAGAACACACACCCTTCAGAAGGACCACTCCAAACCCATCAAGGCTGCCTCCCTCTTTTTTCTTTTTTCTTGAAGCACACTTAATGTCTCTTTCTTTCTTTTCCACCACCCCTCCCTCCACTCATCTCTCCCTTCCCTTTATCCCTCCACCCTTCAGCAGCCGAGTGCCTTGGTCTTCCTGCACACCACCCCGAGGGAGGACACGTTGTACTTTTCCATACCGCCCCATCACTGAATGGAGATTAAGTGAGCTAGGCGCAGAGACACAGGAAATAGCTTATTGCCGCCATTTAATAAAATCCATAGCTGTGAGACTAAAGGGAGGAAATGGTTGTGAAGGCTGCTACTCTGACACACACACAGAACCTCCCCACACCAGGAGCCTCAGAGCTGCATCCTGCATCTGGAGAGGAGGAACCCCCCTCTGCAATACTGCAGCGTGCTGTGTGTGTGTGTGTGTGTGTGTGTGTGTCTGACTTGTGTTTGTTTGTGTGTCTGTGTATTTGTTTGTGTGTGTTTTCTGGAAATGTTTTTGTTGTTGTGTGTCAAAGTGAGTGTGTGTGTGTGACGTATGTGTTGTGTTTGTGTGTGTATGTATGTGTTGTTGCTTGTTACGTGTGTGCATGTGTGTGTGTGTGTGTGTGTGTGTGTGTGTGTGTGTGGAGTTTGCTGAGCCGGAGTGACAGAGCGGGCAGTGCCCAGAGTTCGCCTGATCACATGCCAGCCTGTGGGGCCTGTGTTTGGAATCAGAGGCCAAAATCAATATGACTGCAGGCCTGCAACCCCCGTCGCCCACACACACTGACAGCCCAGCAGCAGACTCTGCAGCAGCCGTCTCTGCAGTAGCAGGCTCTGCAGCAGGCAGACTCTGCACCAGGCTCTGCCCAGCATCGCTGTTCGGGAGCGGGCACGGCACTCAAGCCTGCGAGTCTGGATGAGGCTCGGGGCTATCTTATTACTGAGGATAGATTTGTCGACCTTGTGCAGAATGTCAATTTGCCTCGCCTCCTCCTCCTTCGCTCTTCTCCTGCGCTGCTTGAAAGGGTTTTTTCACAGAACGCTGCGTGACTGCTGCCCTGTCAGTACTTTCTCTGTCAAAACGTCGAGATGATTAAATTCAATATAGTCCTCGCGGGATCGACTTCTGTTAGATGAAATATTCAAAACCGGTCTCTAGGTTTCAAACTTTGAGGAAAAAGCCCCTTTCTGCAACCCCTTGGGCATCCAATGATACTCACTGTACGATTTGAGACAAGAAAACGGCAACCGATGAATGCTGACCACGTGATTGGTCCTTTCTACGGATGTCACACCACCCACGAGGACTCCTACCATGGTTCTCTCTTTCTCTGTCTTTCTTTGTCAATCTCTGTTAGTCTTTAAATCTCTAAACCCCGCCGCCGCTTAAGCCTGTCAGTCAGACGGAGCGGCCCGCTGCTCGAGGAGGTCGAGAGGAGAGGTGCTCTCTCGTCTCCCGCTGAAGGAGGTGCTCGTGCCGTTTTGTCTTCCCAGCACGGGGGGGATGAAAGCAGGGTAAACAAGCGGGATGTCGTACGAACGGCGGCTGGGACGGCCAGGGCTGTCCTGACCACTGTGGTGGCGGCGAGGAAACATCTTTTTTGGTAAGAGTTTATAGAGAGGTCCAGCCACATCATTACAGTGGAAGAGCAACAATGTGAACCGCGAGGCAGGACGCCAGTGACCCTCTGACAGGGACGAGACCTCACGGCTCTGTAGTGTACTCACAGACATGCTCTTCACCGAACATTGACTGTTCTTTCTTTTCCTTTTCGGGCCATCGAGCCACCTGCAGAGACAGAGAGAGGTTGAGGACAGGTGAGATCGGAGGGGACGAGGACACAGTAAAGTGAGTACAGCATTAGTAGCACATCCTCCGGGCCATGTCAATGTGGCTTCCCACCTGTTTACCCTCAGAGCCCCTCGCAGGGCTTTAAGAGCCGCGGGGCCACGGCTAGCCCGCGGGGCCACAGCTAGCCCGCGGGGCCACAGCTAGCCCGCGGGGCCCACAGCTAGCCCGCGGGGCCACAGCTAGCCCGCCTCTTCGATTTACGAGAGGAGAGAACCCAAGGAACAACATCGAGGCGGTTAATTCAAGAGTCCAACTCTCCTCATCGTCAACTGTCCCATTCTCTCTCCCTCACTCTAAACACACACACACACACACACACGCTTCGATGCACCACAGGGAGGGTCGGAGGCTGGGCGAGAGAGTTCCTCTAATAACGCCAGGGGACCCGTTCGACGTCAACGCTGAACTCCCTAGGGGGCGTGGCCCCACACAGCAGAGTACTTAAGCCGCCCGGCTCACCCAGAGCTTTTAGTACCTGCTCCCAGTCCGCCGGGCCACCGCCACATTCCCTTCGTCATCATGAATACATCATGCAGTCGTCAGTTCGGGACACACCACGTACATGCTCCACTTTCCCCCCGGCGCTTTATGTAAGCTGCAGATGCTTGAACACAGTCCCAGGCTTCTCCAGGAAGAAGTAGGCAGGGGGAAAGCTAAGGACAAGTCTGTGTTCAGTCTAGTCGGAACACGGTCTATGCATTAGGAATCGTTACAAAAACGTCTTGTTCTCCGTCAGGGGAACAACATCTTGTTCTACAAAGGGTTTTGACTCCAATAGAGGCATGACAGACGACTTGAGGTTTTTTAAAATCGTTCACTGTATATCTAGAGTTATGAATGGTTCAAAAAATACATGATGTAGCTTGAACATAACTGGCTGTATGTTATGACTAGCTCCTAAACATAGATGTCAGATCTCTCTACATGCTGTCACACTCCTGGTTGAACTTGCTTGACAACAGGTAGGCCCACATTCTCACAGGTAGGTCCTTATCAAGGGTAACAGCACTCCTCTTCCTGTCAACACAGCGTGTGCGTGGGACTGGCTGCTTGCCACTCTTCAATCCCTCATGATCAGCATCTTCATCAAAAAGCCATCTGATATACCGTTGCCCCGGGCGATAACCTGTCGACTTGCTGACAGTTCCGCCTCCCACACAATGTCTGTTGACGTCACTTGAGACGACACACAGCAGGAACACACACACACACACACAGATGCAGACACACACTTATGCATGCATGCAAACCCTCTGGTGATCAGATGTGGAGCAGCCCTAATGAACATACCAGCACCACATCCTTACATATTAGCAGCCTAGCACCCCAAGGGACCTGGGAAGAGGCAGCCAGCCTAGCCTAGTGTCCTCTGTAGAACTCTAGAGGAAGAGGCAGCCAGCCTAGCCTAGTGTCCTCTCTAGAACTCTAGAGGAAGAGGCAGCCAAGCCTAGCCTAGTGTCCTCTGTAGGAAGAGGCAAAGAGAAAGAGAAAGAGAGAGAGAGGTAGAAGAGAGAGAGAGAGGTAGAGAGGAGGTATAGAGAGAGGATAGAGAGAGAGAGTAGATCAGAGATCTACTGCTCGCTCTCTCTCGCTCTCTCTCGCTCGCTCTCTACTCGCGCTCGCTCCTCTCTCTCGCTCTCCTCTCCTCTCTCTCTCTCTCTCTCGCTCTCTCTTCGTCTCTCTCGCTCTCCTCTCTGCGTTCTCGCTCTCTCTCTCTTTCCTCTTTCTCTTTCTCTTTCTCCTTTCTCTCTCCTCTTTCTCTTTCTCTTCTCTCGTCTCGACTCTTTCTCTTTCTCGCTTCTCTTCTCCTGTTCTCTTTCTCTTCTCTCTTTCTCTCTTTCTCTCTCTCTCTCTCTCTTTTTCTCTCTCTCCCCCGCACACTCCAAGTGAGGGGAAGTGAGGTTACTGCAGTCCTCAATATCAATTATTTCACACTCAGGTGGCTGGTTTGGGACAAGCTGCAGTGAGCTGGTTTGGGACAAGCTGCAGTGAGCTGGTTTGGGACAAGCTGCAGTGACTGGTTTGGGACAGCTGCAGTGATCTGGTTTGGGACAAGCTGCAGTGAGCTGGTTTGGGACAAGCTGCAGTGAGCTGGTTTGGGACAAGCTGCAGTGAGCTGGTTTGGATACACAGGGCACTTCTTTACAGTGCTGCTCTCCTATCTTCATTTATCATTACATTTAGTCATTTAGCAGACGCGCTTATCCAGAGCGACTTACAGTAAGTACAGGGACATTTCCACCCCCGAGGCAAGTAGGTGAAGTGCCTTGCCCAAAGACACAAAGTCATTTTTCACACCGCCGGAATCGAACCGGCAACCTTCATTTTGTGGCTTGAATAAAAACCTGGCCAGCCAAGCCATGTTTAAACCGAGTGTCTGTTCAGGCAGCGTGACAGGGACGCTCATTCAGAAAAACAACATCATTCATAATTGCAGTGGTTTGAGTTTACAGGATGCAGCATGATTGAATAAGCTTCGCAAAGCTGCCAACAAACAGTTTATAGATTTCACCCGTAAACAGTGATGACCTGTTAACAATAAACACTGACTACAACACCCCACCCCCCCCCACCCCCACCCCACCCCCCGCGAAAAGAACACCCAAAACAAACAACATGCATTCCTCCACACCTTTAACAACAAACTATTCCGGTGCTCCCTTCCACTGCGACCCGGTGCCTCCACAGCACACGAAACACAAACTGACATAACAGCAGCAACTGCCCCAGACACACAGACAGCACAGCCACAACATAGAGTTTTGAAATTTGAAATAAAGAGGTACATGCTGACCTTATTACGCAGTGGGTCTGAAGAATATGCATGGCAGAGTTGAGCTGGACTCACACAGTGTAACAGCCCGAGCAAAACAGGAGACACATCTACTCTGTGTGCTCTGAACACTGACAACTTCTGCCAGGCGCGCTATGTTTAGCTTAGACTTTGGCTTGCTCTTACACACACCCACCCTCCCTCCCTCCTCCCGCCCTTTATTTTCTCTCTCTCTCCTCTCGTCTCGCGCATCTCTCTCTGGCGGTGCTCGGTGTTGAATCACCTGACAGTCTTTGCGCTCTCGGATAGTGTCGGATCGCAGCAACGCGCGCGCGCGACGCGCGCGCGAGCGAGACAGCGCACAGTAGCCCCGCCTCTTGCTCTCAGGAGCGGCAGCCAGACGTTGAGAGACATCGCTCGCCCTCGCTGTCCCCGCTCTCGTCTCTCAGTCCACACTCTCTACTCTCTCTCTACAATATCACTATGCTTTGCGCTCTCTCCGTCACTACCTGCACTCTCCCATCCGTAGCGTCTCATCTTTCTCTCTGACTAGCTCTCGTCTCTCTCTTCCTCATCTATCTCCCTCGTCTATCGCTCTCCTTCTGTTCCCCCCTCTTCCTCTCGGCTGCCTCTGCACACTCTCGCTCGCTCTCTCTCTCTCGCCTCTCACATCCCTCTCGCTCCTCAACCCTTCTCTCTCTCTCTCCTCTCTCTCTCCCACTCTCTCATCTCTCTCTCTCACTCTCGCTCTCTTTCTCTCTCTCTCTCTGCTCTCTCGCTCTTCTCAGAGTGGAAGTCCCGCCCCTCCTCTGGATTGAGCACGGACAGCTTCCCACTGAGCTGCTCCCCCTAACCTCTGTGGTCCCCGTTTGAGTGGCAGGTGTGGGATGGCATAGCGACTCCCAGGTAGTCCTCAGACTGGAACTGCCAGCCTGTTCTTGAGACCAGAGCTATACATATCCATGGTATAGAATTCAGTAAGCCAGAATCACAGCTGAAAATGATACAGTGTGTATAGACCTGGCTCCCGTCCACCAGTGAAATCTGCCCCGTCGAGCAACAGGCTCATTGGGAAAACTAGAACGACCCACGATTTCAAAACACTAACGGCCAACAACCCAACTGTGATTTGAATTAGCTGAATAAATACACGTCATGTAGACTGGGACAGAAGATGTCCTGCACTCACTGGCCGTGCTAAGCGCTACAGCTTGGCTCTGTAGTAGTGGGCGTCACGTGTACCAGGTCGACGGTCAAGATGTGCTGGGTGTGGGGGTGGGGGGGCGCTCTTAACGTAAGTGACCCGGGTTGATCCAGCCTTGGGCCGTGTCCTCCGCTGTCCCTCTACATGCTGTCACTATCACAAACAAAGCAGAAATGCCCCCAAATACGTCTGGGACGAGACGTTCTCTCATTAGAGCGTGTCACCTTCCAACAGTGAACGGCTGAGGAGGAAAGAGAATGAAGACTTGTACAGTTTTTATAGAGTGTGGGAAACTTGGCTCATAGTATCTCCTCTACATACTCTCTCTCTCTCCTCCCTCATCTTCTCTCTCACTCTCTCTGTCCACTATATCTCTCTCTCCCTCTCTCTGTCCCTTCGTCTCTCTCGATCTCCGCGATATCCCCTATCATATTCTGCTATCTCACTCTCTCTATCCCTCTAGCTATATCTCTCTCTCTCAGATCTCTCTCTCTCCTGCTCTCTCTGTATCTCTCTCCTATCTCTCTGTCTCTTCTCCTCCTCTCTCTCTCCCTCACGCCAAGGAGGGCAGTTCTGGCTACACTACTAACATAAACATCTTACATATCTTTAACAGCAGTTTGCCGTCCATGCTGTTATGTCTTCAAGTCTGACCCCCCCCCCTGTGAGGACCTAGCCTATGTTTAGGCACACTGATTCTATACAGTAGCCTATTGTTCTGCATGCATACCATGTTGCTAGGGCGATCCCCGCCCGTACATCCCAGCACTAATGGCTTCTCTGTTCCTCTTTTGTCTCAAGTACAGCAGGGCCAGGGTGGGTGCAAAAGCCTGCCACTGGATGAAAGCTGGATAACTCATATCACAACACATAGAACCAGTATGGTTGCCTGGCAACGCCACGCCCTCTGAAGGTACCTCCCAAGAAACACAGCAAGATTGCTGACTGACAACACGGTGAAAGTGATATGACATAATTGTGGCTATGAACACAAACAGGCAGGTGTCGGATACGACAGAGTGTGTAACCCTATATTACGCCTGGTTATGACTTTCCTCCCCGGTGGAGTCAGTTGGTCCGTTTCAAAATCGGGCTGAGTTTGAATCCCTTTAGTGAAAACAGATTTGCATATGATTAGCAAGCATGAACGGACTTGTTGCCTTTGGAGTTATTTACAAACAGTCCCAAGGGGGGTTCAGAGACAAGGTGTTTTTCAGGGATGAACTCAACATGAATTCTAGGCTGTATTAGAGAATGTCAGCATATATGTATGTCACTTAGATTGTGATTTATCGAAGACCCTGAAGTTCTACTTCTTCCTCAAGTATATTAGTTGAAGTCTTTATGAGTGTGGACATCTCAGGCTGCTAACAACTAGAAGCTTTAACGAGACAGGGACATCCAATTAGCGTAGCTATCACGCTAATCAGAGCGCAGGCTTGTTGTTTAGCACGACACCGTAGTCACTTTCAATTCAATACGCTTTGTCAACCCAGAAGGAACTTCTACTGTTCAGTGCACAGACACACAACCAAACACAAGCACTCAGACACCAGACACACACATTTCTAATTGTGATTGATTGAAAATCCATCAACATCTCCTGGTATAAATGCTAACCACACACAGTACCACAAGGGGCCACTCCATGACACAGTGAGAGCCAGGCAGTGTGTGCAGTTACTGTAGCAACATATATGTTTATGTCTATTTGATAAAATAAGAATTACGTCCTGCTAGCAGAAAAATAGCAACATGGACTCAAATCAGTTTAAAATTCCCCAGAGAGTTCAATTCAATAACAGAAATCGCATTGTTTTGTATCAAAATCTAATTAGAATGGAGACAGTGAGGCAGGGGATGAGGCAGGGGATGAGGCAGGGGATGAGGCAGGGGATGAGGCAGGGCCCAGCCCTACATCTCAGTCCATCTGTCTGGTTAGAAGACCGTACAGAAACAGAAAGGTTCTTTTCAATGAATTCCTCTCAGGCTGAAACCGGACCCACCACCAGGTCCTGACATCTTCCCAGTGAGCTGGCCAGCATGGGAGAGATCAACCTGGGCTTGTTATGACCGGACATACGGCTTAAGAAGCCCGAGATTAATAATGCCAAGCCCCCATCTCAGGCTGTTACCGTCTGTCCAAGTGTGACATTATAAACTCGTTCGCCGCCGCCTTATCAGCACATAAAACCGATTTGATAAGGAACAACCAGTATAACTGAATTCGAGCTTCATCGAGCCTTGTTGACAGCAGAGTTGCCAGTGGTTGCCGTGGCAAACTGTAACACGTGTGTAACTGTGTCAAACGAGATGAAGAAGCTTCGTTTGCTGGCTCGGTGGGAGTACGCTCTCGGCCCGACTGCATGAAAGCATGAAAGCGCCTTGTTACTTTATCAGCACCTCCAAACTGCATAATGCTGTGCTTTTGTTTAGCATGCCTCGAGCAAGTGCAACATAGTGCAATAGGGCTTGCGTCAGCCGACGCACACGAGAGATGATGAGACGGGTGTGGCAGATCAGTCAGAGGACTACAAACATGGAGAAGGGGAGGTTTAATTCAATCTGACAGGCCAATGTGATATCCAATGAGCCAATGAGACTGGAACCCTTCACCTCCTCGAGTCTTTAATTATACACAGAACTACGGGACGCAATCTAGCTCTGGAGCACTGCTGAAACACACACCCACAACACACACACACACACACACACACACGCACGCACGCACACAAACACCACACACACACACACACACACACACACACGCACGCACGCACACACACACACACACACACACACACACCACACACAACCACACACACATACACACACACACGCACACACACACCACAGAGTTGCTAATCTACTGACAGGCTTCCATCGAAGCCCAGTGATCTAGCCTAGCTGCTGAGTTTGGTCTTTCCTTAGTGCAGGACACAGCGATCATGACCGTCAATCTGACACGTTGCTAGTGGGAACAACGGAACTTCTCAATGAACTGCTCCATGTCAAACCCCTGACAACACACGCACACACACACACGTAAAGACACCAACACACATGCATGACTACGTCCCACAAGGCTATCCGAACCTTTACCTGACTGTACTATAAAGGTGGTAGCTGAGCCTGGCTGTAGATCCTGCTCTCTGAGCATGAGGAATGCTGTTTTTGAAGGACTCCATCCCTGCCTGCTTGAGAGGAGATTCAATTTCACTAATGTTATGTTTTAATTCATGGGGAAAGGCAGACCTTGTGTTTGTGTGTGCAGAACCCCCCCAGGGTTAACTGCTAGGTCGGCAAGGCACCCACATAAACAGCATGAGAGGAGAGGAATGGGATATGAAGGGTGAGAGAGTGAGAGAAAGAAAAGAAAACGAAGGGATGAGAGAAGGGAGACGAAGAACCAAATGAGAGAGAGGAGAGACGAGAAGAGAGAGAGGAGACGAGGAGCAACGAGAGCCGTTAGACGAGATAGAGAGCGCGAATGGGGACCTTGAAACCTGATTGCACGCATTGCCGTCACCGCAACGCAGCCCAGACGCCCGAAGCCGCGCTTAGTGACGCTTTGAGACTCTTACCCTTATTCTCCAGTAGTCTCAGAAGACATCCCCCCCGACGTATTACGACGCGACTGAAGAGAAGCAGACGCTCGATCCACCGCATCAGAATGTATCGAACCCTCGTGACCTTTCGAGCACGAACTTCCCCTCTAACCGACGAGACGCTAAATTTCTGCCACGAGGATGAGAGTGTAGCTCGCGTACACCACCCTTCTACAGATGAGAAGTAGAGCAGAGACGCCCTGCTCAGTGCCCACGCACCTTCGAAGACACCCTTCACCTCCGTCCGATCATCCTAGAAGAGATGCGGGCACAGAGAGGCCCCTCCTCGTACATCGTTCCAGCCGAGCCCCACTGAAAGCGTCCCGACGTGTTGCCAGTCTCAGATTTCTCCCTCGCAGTTTGCAGCGCAGCAGCACCCATTTTCCCCTGAGTATTTCTCCCGGAATGCGCGTACCTCATCCGTTTCCGCCCTCTGTCCGGAGCAGAAGATTCCAACTACCAGCAGGGCCCAATCCACCCTTCCGCCGCGTTCCTGACTGACGAAACGAAGTTGACAGCCAGAAAAATATCGCATCCCTACCGCCCGCCTCTCCGATGGATCGACATCTCACGAGACCCTCAAGACCCACGCTCTTAGATAATACTCCCTCCCACGTAGAGTCGCTCAGTCGTCACGAAGATTTTCCGCCCCGAGCTCAATAAGATAGACCCGCAAGGCCGCAGAAAGTAAAGAGAGAGAGACCGGACCGGAACTGTTGACCCCGCCCGCAGAGCTGCACGAAGGAAGAGCGCAGCGCCAACCCCCCTGCCGCCTCTGAGAGCCAAACTCATCTTTTCACCACCCTCAGCCCCTCTCCCCCTAAGATTAACCCCAACCATAGCTGCAGGTCGAGACCGGGACACACCCGCACTCAAGACCGGGAGAGAAAGAGCGGCGAAGAGAGAGGAGAGGTGGAAGGTGAGGGAGAGATAAGCATCAGAAGAACGACGTAGAAGGGTGAGAGAGAGAAAACAGAAGAGGTAGAGAGAGAGTGAGTTGAGTAGTGAGAGAGAGAGAGAAACAGAGAGAGGAGAGAGAGAAGAGAGAAGCGAGAGAGGAGAGAGAGGGAGAGAGAAACAGAGAGAGAGAGAGGGACAGGTGTGTCTGTGTGTGAGACTTACTTTTTCTCTTCTCCCTTGATAGATTAGGCTCTGCCTCCATTCACCTTAATTCCATCCAGCGGCTCATGGGAGACTGAGGCGGGCCCCTCCCTCGGATGCACGCTGGTCATTCGCAGGGTGGGGGGGTCAGTCAGCTGGACATCACAGGGTCCTGTCTGAAGCGACCCCCCTGGACCGGCCCTGGGGCTGTTCTGGGAGAGGAGGCTGCGGCCTCAGCCACGTTCCGGCCTCACTCACGCTGCGGCCTCACTCACGCTGCTGCGGCCTCGCCCACGCTGCTGCGGCCTCCTCACGGTCCGGCCTCACTCACGCTCCGGCCTCACCCGTGCTGCGGCCTCACCCACGCTGCTAGGAGAGAGGAGGCACATGGGTCAAGAGCACGTTCCTTTATAAAGACGTACATCAACACTCTGCCGTGAGTCCAGTCTGGCCTGAGCCCCCTGCGGCCACACAGCGCTTAGTGAGATCAACCACAGCATGTTGTTTGTCATGTGACCAGCTGTCATCACGTGATGTCTAACAGCAGTTAGACCGGGTCTCCCAGGACAGAGCGGGGCTATTTTATGCTCGGGGGCTTTTCAACTGGGGCTTCAGTGACCTGATCATCTGGAGTCGTGGGGAGGAGGCATGAAGATCACACTTCTCTTGAGGTGAGTTGGGGTGGTTGGGTGGGGGGAGTGTCAGTAATCTTCTCAAATGAAATTTCATGAGAGGGATTAAGTCGATTTTTGGTGCTATAAATTGATAAGGCAAGACTTCTAATTTGCCCCATCTGACACACACACACCCCAAACCCCTTCCCCTCTCATGATTCCTCCTCTGCTAATCCCTCCCTCATGCCTTCATAATCCCACACAGAAGGGAGTCTGTATATGAGACCACTGCAGCTAATCTGGGATTCTTCTTTAAGGCAGTTCCATTCAGCAACTAAATGATTGGACAATTGAAAATACTTTGTTTCAAGTCAAATCAAAGCTCTGCAATATCGCCCCCCCCGCTCCTCTCCCGCCTCTCCGGCCTCTTGGCAGATCCCCTGAACCTTTGACCCGCGGCGCGGAGGTCGACGTCACGCCCCGCAGTTCACAGCTCAGGTGACGGGGCGGTTTGAGTTTTACAAGGGCGCTTATTAGCCTGATTCCTGGCGCAGACTTTGTTTACAAGCATTTAATGGGCACGTTTACAAGGCATCTATCTATTTATGGCCGTGTTATGACTGCCCTCGGCCCGCGTGATAAGAGAGTGTTGTCCCTGACATGAGAGACACGGCGGACCACAGTGTGGTGGGAGGGCCAGGGCCTGGAGGGGCAGGCTGGAGGAGCAGGGCCTGGAGGGTCAGGGCCTGGAGGGGCAGGGTGGAGGGGCAGGCTGGAGGGGCAGGGCAGGCTGGAGGGGCAGGGCAGGCTGGAGGGGCAGGTTGGAGGGGCAGAGCAGGCTGGAGGGGCAGGGTGGAGGGGCAGGCTGGAGGGGCAGGGCAGGCTGGAGGGGCAGGCAGGCTGGAGGGGCAGGCTGGAGGGTCAGGCTGGAGGGGCAGGCTGGAGGGGTAGGCTGGAGGGGCAGGCTGGAGGGTCAGGCTGGAGGGGCAGGCTGGAGGGGCAGGCTGGAGGGGCAGGCTGGAGGGCAGGCTGGAGGGGCAGGCAGGCTGGAGGGGCAGGCTGGAGGGCAGGCTGGAGGGTCAGGCTGGAGGGGCAGGCTGGAGGGACAGGCTGGAGGGACAGGCTGGAGGGGCAGGCTGGAGGGGGCAGGGCAGGCTGGAGGGGGCAGGCTGGAGGGGCAGTGGAGGGACAGGCTGGAGGGGCAGGCTGGAGGGGCAGGGCAGGCTGGAGGGGCAGGCTGGAGGGGCAGGCTGGAGGGGCAGGCTGGAGGGGCAGGCTGGAGGGGCAGGGCAGGCTGGAGGGGTAGGGTGGAGCGGCAGGCTGGAGGGGCAGGCTGGAGGGGCAGCTGGAGGGCAGGCTGGAGGGCAGGCTGGAGGGGCAGGGTGGAGCGGCAGGGCCTGGAGGGGCAGGCTGGAGGGGCAGGCTGGAGGGGCAGGCTGGAGGGGCAGGCTGGAGGGGCAGGGCAGGCTGGAGGGGTAGGGTGGAGCGGCAGGCTGGAGGGGCAGCTGGAGGGGCAGGCTGGAGGGGCAGGCTGGAGGGGCAGGCTGGAGGGGCAGGTTGGAGGGGCAGGCTGGAGGGGCAGGCTGGGAGGGGCAGGCTGGAGGGGCAGGGTGGAGGGGCAGGCTGGAGGGGCAGGCTGGAGGACTTTCTGAGGTGATGATGATACGGCTGATGCGAGTGAAGCAGGAGCACTTTCAAGATGATCACACTGAGGTGTCTTGGGGCCGGGCGCGCTCTTCCAAGACACACACACGTACAGACAAGCTAAGGTGAGCGTTTAGACACAAACGAACCCCATTTCTTTCACACTTCAAGCATTTTGGATGAGTTTGTTCTCCTCTCTCTCCCCCTGTCCTCTCTCTCTCTCTCTCTACTGATACGAGATCTGGAGTCGCCGTGAGTCAGTTCTTGCCAGAGGCAAAAAGGTATTCGTTGTCAATAATGGAACACGATTGGGGAAAATAGGATGTCTTGGCTAACAAGCAGGGCTGAGTGTACTTAAGTGTTCATCATTCAGCGGTCACATCCAACACATCCAATCGATACGTAACGGCGATAATAACATGCTGTGAAAATCCAATTCCATACCCCACGTCTTTCTTTCTCTTGTCTATTTCTCACAAGCCATTTTCCTCTGCTTTGTTTCTCTACCTCTTCCTCCTGAAACATGTCCACCTTCCTCTACCTCGTTACCAGTCTTCTTATTACGGCAGAGTGGTCTTAGCTGTCCCCAGTCAGCCCAGTCTGTCAGCCATACTCACGTCCAGTTCCACATAAAGCCCAAGGTCAATCATATAAAGCCCCCTCTCTCTCTCACAGCCCTGGAAACGCAGCTTTATTACTCTGGGGTTCCCGACTGAGAGAGAGAGGGAGAGAGAGATATTGGAAACAAGCGTTGAGATAGAGAGCGAGAGATAGATAGATAGAGAAAGGGCGAGGAAGGGAGAAAAGAATGTCCAGGAAAAATAGAGATAAAGAAAGTGAGAGATGAGAGAGGGAGGACAGGGGCTGCTCTAAGGAGGTACAGGGAGGAGGGATTATTCAGGTAATTGTTGGCATCTGGACAAAATAAATGTAGTTCTCGGAGTTTAAAGACCAGTAAAATGCCAGGCCCAGGGAGTGCTAGTGGACATATTCATGCGTTTTCCACGAGTGTTCACAGATGAGCCTGTCTGCATTTGTGTGTTGAATTTCAACGACCGACTTCGACATGGCTGAACCAAAAGAGTGACCTGACCTGTGTGTGTGTGTATTTGCACCTTAGTATGTGTGTGTGTGTGTGCACACAAGTGGATGAGAAGTGGGAGTGGAGGGGTGTGTGTGTGGGTAAGGGAGGGGTGTGTTAACACAGAGGTACACAATTTGAGCCAAAGGGCCTTTTAATCCCAGTGTTTTTCCATGTTTTAATTGGTTTGAGAAAGAGAAACACTATGTCTTGCATATAAAATGCAAACGTTAAAAAGCATGAAAAGAATAACTAGTGTGTGTGTGTGTGAAGAGATCAATTAAACATCGCTCTCTTTAGCTGAGTCCAACAAGAGGCATGTCAATCCTTGTACTTGTTCCGAGGAGAGAAGGGGTGAGGAGAGGAGAACGGAGAAGGACCGAGGACGCGCTCTTGATGAGGGAGAGACAGAAGCCGAGATCAAGGACGGCGGGGTTTGGCTTGTGAGGGAGAGAAAATAGGTTGACTGATGAAAGCAGCTCTGGAAAAGACAAGATCTAGCGGCCTCGCCTTGCTTTCATTTCCAATTGCTGCACTCTTGCTTGCGTATCACTTCATGTCCCCCATGGCTGAACAGCCAGTTCATTTCAGATGCTCCTTCATGAGCTGTGTAGCTTCGCTAGTTAGTGTTGATCAGTGGGTCCAACCAAGGCTCCTAATGACTGAGGCCTGTTTAGTGCCCTCAATACTAGTATAAGTATGATGGAACTGTAATTAGCACTTCCCCCCCGGGTCAGGCAAGTACTCGTCCACAGCATGAGCGTGTCTGTGTGTGTTTGTCTGTGTGTGTCTGTGTGTGTTTGTCTGTGTGTGTGTGTGTGTGTGTGTGTATTGATCATTTTGCATGTCAGCCAGAGTACAAGGAAGCTGTTTCATCTCTCCAGAGTGCCGGCGCTAGCCCCCTAGCTCTTCCAAAAGGTCACAGACTGCAGCCAGCGAGCCAGCAGACTTGCACAAACACACACTCGTCGGCGGCGGACACACCCGTCACACACACACACACACACACACATACCAGCCCCAGTCGAGGCCACACACGCCGTCCCCCCCCCCGTCAGCAGGCCCACTTGACCTGCTCTCAGCCTGGGTTACAATGACCACCGGAGCAACTGACACCAGACCAGTCGGAAGAATGACATACGATCAATCTAATTATGTTCTTGGGGTTAACAACTTGTTTGGGATCTGCCATGGGGACCTCGACGGCGCTACCTATTTCACACCGAAACTCGAACGCAGCCGGCTTCCCCGGTAAACGCTCAAACTGTAACAGCAGATTTGAGGTCAGCTCTCCCAGGAGTCCCAGGGGTGACCTTAGCCATGACAAATGACACGGGGCTGTCCCTGGGCCAGCAGTTAGAAGCAGGGCCTGGCGGGTGGGCCTGGGGCACAGTGTGTTTACACTAGGACCAGCGTGGGGATCCTGTTGCCTGATGGATGTGTGTTCCAGCCGGGAGGCCCCCTGCCCCCCCCTGCCCCCCCCTGTCCCCCCCCAGGCTGATCCCCGTCTGGGGGGTAATAATAGGTGCTAATGGCCCCCGACCAGCGAGCCCTGGCTGGCAGCAGAGGAGGAAGGCAGGTGACTGGGTGAGCTGGATATGTGCTGGATATGTTTGCAATGGAGAGAGGGAGGGGGGGTGTATGTGCTGGTACAGTTTGTACTAATATGTTAATGATGTCCTGTGTGCATGAAAACATGCACACACACACGTACAGTATGTACCCCACACACACACCCCCACACATACACACACACACACACACACACAAACTGACGTCGAACATGGCCAACCTGTCCCTCAGCCTTTAGTCTCTCTGATGGGAACCATAGGAGTTAGCCCAACCCTGAACTCAGTGGATATGCACGACTGATTGTGTGTGTGTGTGTGTACGTGTGTGTACGTGGTGTTGTCAAGGGCATATGGGAAGGGCTCCCCTATAGGTACAGTATGTACAGTATGTCTCTCTCTCTCTCTCTCCCTCTCGCTTCAAAACATCTCTCTCTCTCTTCAAAACATCTCTCTCTCTCTCTTTCTCTGTCACATCCACAGTATATTTACTCTGTCTCAATGTTTCTCTTATTCCGACACAGGAACACACTTTTACCTCCCTCTCTCTCAAGCCTTTAGCTCAATATTATCTCCCCTCTCTCTTTAGATAGTGCTTCTTACTAAAGCATGACTGACTGACTGATCTCCCGTGTTTTCCTTTTGAAAACGGGGATGAGGAAGGACTACCTGTAAACCCTGAGGAGAGCCAACCCCCTCTCAGAAGGATCCTTCCACTCCAAACTCAAAGCAAAATGTTTCTCGTTTTGCAACAGCCTTGCGCCAACAGTCCCTGGAGCCATTGCTTGTGCACCAGACATGCAATAATGGATGATAGTGTTATCATATGAGAGCTTGAGAACAGGAAACATGCAGGGGATGTATGTAGCGGGGGAAGGACAGGCAGTTCAGTGCACACATGGCGCCTGCTCTGGGATGGATGGTTGTCCTGGACAGGGTGTCCTGCCTGGGGTGAATAAGGGGAAAAGGGTGAGGGGTAAAACCAGGGGTGGACGGAAAAAAAGATGTCCACCTTTCTTTATCGCCTCTCTTCCTCGCTCTCTCTCTCTCTCTCTCGCGCTCTCTCTCCTCGCTCTCTCTTCCTCGCTCTCTCTCTCTCGCTCGCTCTCTTTTCCTCGCTCTCTCTCTCTCTCTCTCTCTCTCCGCGCTCTCCCTCCCTCCTCATTCCACTCTGTTTTGGCAGGGACAAGTTAAGACGCTGCCAAGAATGTGACTGCGTTTGGGAAAACAAAATCCCGGCGCTCTTTCTCCCTTCCTCCCTTCTGGTCCTTCTGGTTAAGGTAGATCTGTCCGCAGCAGGAAGCTCGGGGTACTTCCACGAGGAACAGAAACGGGGCTTTGAGAGGATCAACCTCTCCATGGGTCGCTTGGGTCTTTCAGCTGTCGTGACTTCATGAAGCCAAACACATTTTTCAACCCTTTACGCAGTGCATTCACTTTCAGACCTCCACCTTCCGACCCTCCACCCTCAGGCTTCCACCGTCGGTGTCTCCGGTCCACCTTAACTCACGCACACAGCCGGAGAATCTTGGGGGAAGTTGTGTATTCGGGTGGTTGTTGCTCTAGAGATGGCCACTTTCCCCCCTTGTTGTTCATTTCCTTACAGCAGTTTTGAAAAGAATAATTTTTGAGAAGGCAGCGATGACTTCATATTTGTACAGACTGAACTCTGGCAGCCCTGGCTAGTGGCCAGATTGGGGCTATAGGTCATGACTTTCTACTTGGAGTTGAAGGGGGAAAAGATGGTGTACCCAGAGCTGCCTGGTCCACTGTGCAAATCAGCAATGTAACGTTAGCGTAGCAAACTAGCGATTTAAAAAAATGTTTCAATTAAGTACATGGTTGCAAATACATATGTAGGCTACAGGACTGTGTAGAGCACAAAACAAGACTGTCATCATTTTTTAATCAATTATTTAAGCCGAAAACCTTTATTACATTTATGGGACTCTGGGTGATCTGTCCGCCAGTGTTGCAGGTAGCGCAGTATTAACTTGGTTTCAAGTAAGCTCCCGAGCTCATTGGTTTTAAGGGGTGTATACCCCAGCCCTCGATCAAGAACAGTATTGGGACACCACTTGCTCTCACAGGAACACGCAAAACTAAGTATTAAGGGGTAAGGGGTAAGGGGGTAAGGGTAAGGGTAAGGGGTAAGGGGTAAGGGGTAGTAAGGGGTAAGGGGTAGGGGTCAGGGGTAAGGGGTAAGGGGTAAGGGGTAAGGGGGTAAGGGGTAGGGGTTAAGGGGTAAGGGGTAAGGGGTTAAGGGGTAAGGGGTAAGGGGTGTACGGGGTACAGGGGGTAAGGGGTTAAGGGTAAGGGGTATAGGGTCAGGGTAAGGGGTGATGTGGGTAAGGGGTCGGGGTCAGTAAGACAGAGTATGGGATTCGGCCCAAGTCCCTAGAACCAGCCTGGACGACGCTAATCAAATAAATACTAATAATGCTAACTGGATTGGGGCTGTTAGGTAAAAGAACACACGTTTGGGGTCAAGCTCTCTGTGTGTATTTGAGTCTTCTTCAAAAACACACACATCAGCATCTCCCTCTCCAGAGACCGCTGGTTTCCTGGATACAGCTGACACCTGGTGGGATGGGATTGGTCGGAAGTTTGGCCCTCAACATTTTAGGAGCTTCATGACAGCTGTGAAAGAGATAGTTTCACATAATAACAGAATAGCTACACTGTGCAAAGCAGTTGTCAGGACACGTGTGTGTGTTGTGTGTTGGTGTGTGTGTGTGTGTGTGATTCACAGTGACAAAGGGGGGGGCCAGGTAAGCCTTGGCAGTCAGATCAGCATGTAAGCTTTTATGAGGAGCAGCCAAGCCAAGAGAAAAAAACGAAGGAAACTCAATCACAACAGTGTGTGATGTCATTAGCCATCAGTTGGTGTGTATGATCAGGCAGGTTAAGATCCAAGTTCTGGGCACAGAGCCTATCTGGACGCACGCACGCAAATACACACACACACACAGTGAATACCTGTCACTTACAGTGACAAGGACACAGGCCATCTCCCTCACTCATTCTTCTCTCACTCCGCCTCTTTGCCCCGCCCTCTTTCCCAAACAAAAGCTGAAAGCCGTGCAGGTGTGAAAGTAACGGTTGCCATGCCGACAGCTTGAGGCGGTGATCTCAGCACCTGTCCTCTGAGGAGGGAAGGAACGCGTGGGCGGGACATACAAACACTCACATCTCTCACATCGCACATGTGGAGATCCACATCCAGAGAAACACTCACAGCTCTCACATCGCCATGTGTGGATCCACATCCACAACAACATTATCAATTCAATTTGGCCTCCAACTGTAAATGTCGATTATAACAAGTCTAAAACACATGCTCAGGGACAGCAGGTGTAAATTGGCTAAACACAGGCACACGCACACACACACAAACATTCACCAACTGTCCACCGAACCCCGTGGTTCCTTCAGGCGGCTGTTTCTCGCAAGGCCAGCTGCAGAGAGGCAGCCCAGTTGTGGCTGTGGAAAACAGGGCCAACAGCCAGGCTGCAGCCACAGAGCGAATCAAACAACCCTACGTGAGCCAGGAACATAAACACCACAGCAAATCGAATCATCAAATAAATACGCACATATTATCAAGACAAATACAAAAACCTCAGCTAATTGGGATGGGTTCATGAGGTTTATTCCTGCGAGACTCCAGGAGGATGACAACTTGGGCCTCTTCAGTATATGTGGTCTTTTGGTGTGTGGGGTGTGAGGGGACGTACAAGTGACACACCACACAGTGTACACATATAACACAATACTCCCCTCACTCACACACCATCCCTCCACTCATCCAAACCCTCCCTCCCTCACAGACACTCACACCCTCTCTCCCTCCTGCCATCCCTCCCTGCCCTCCCTCCCTCCCTCACACACCCTCCCTCACAACCCTCCCTCCCTCCCTCCTGCCTCACTCCCTCCCTCCACTCCCTCACACCCTCCCTCCCTCACACCTCCCTCCCTGCCTCCCTCCCTCCCCCCCTCCCTCCCTCACACCCCTCCCTCCCTCACACCTCCCTCCCTCACACTCACACAAACCACAGCGCCTGTCACCTCTCTCCCCCCCGAAAAAAGATCAATTCATCTCCTCATCTCAGTCACCTCGATAATGAGCAATAAAGAGGTACAGTAACCATGGCCTCGCATGCACACACACACTCTCCCAGCTGTACCCCCCACCCAGGGGTGTTCTAATAAAGCACAGAGGGCCCTGGGGGCAGGCGGGGGCCCGAGGTGTAGGGTGGGCTGGGAGGTGGGGGCCGGGGCTGGGAGGTGGGGGCCGGGGTTGGGGCCGGGCCTGAGGAGGGGGCGTCTGGTCCCTTCCTCTCTAGAGCGGATGTTGAGGAGCCCCTGAAAGGGGAGAAGGTGCTGCGCTTGGCAGGAACGCCGGTTGAAAGGTGATTTTCTTGGCATGGATGAGGGGCTGGGAGGAGCACTCTCAGGAGCCTGTGTGGTCCTGGATCAGATTAGCACTAGCTCACACACACACACACACACACACACAGTAATATATATATATATACACATATTACACACACACACCATATACATACACACAACACAGACTATACACACAGTATACACAAAACACACATAATAAATAGTGAATAAATACAATATAAACGAACAAGAGACAAGCAGGAGAGACAGAGAGAAATCAGGAGAGACAGAGAGAGAGCAGAGAGAAGAGAAGGACAAGTCAGAGAGGAGAGGAGAAGAGAGACGATGACAGAGAGAACAAGCAGCAGAGACAGAGCAGAGTAACTAGACGAGAGACAAGCAGAGAGAGAGAGAGAGGACAAGCAGATGAGCAGAGAGAAAAGCAGAGAGACAGAGAGAAAAGAGAGCCGAGACAGAGAGAAAGCAGAGAGAGAGAGACATTGCAAGGAAGGACAAGCAGAGAGACAAGCAGAGAGCAGAGAAGACAAGCAGATGAGATGGAGCGAGAGAGAGCGAGATGGATGAGAGGATGTGAGACGCGGGGAGATAGAGAGATGGAGAGAGAGAGCGAGAGAGAGAGGAGAGAGCGAGACGACGCGGACCGCAGGAGAGAGAGAGAGAGAAGGAGAGAGATGGAGCGCGCGACCTGCGCGCGCGCGAGCGAGCGTCTCGTTGCGGTTGCTATGTTTACTGATGAGAGAGAGAGAGCGAGCGCGCGAGAGAGAGAGAGGAGAGAGAGCGTATAGATAGACTTGGAGACAGTAGACTCTAGACTCAGACAGATGGACAGCGTAGTCTCAGTGAGACAGTCCCCACGCACCGAGAAAACAGACGGCCAGACAGACAGACAGGCAGACAGACAGACAGACAGACAGACAGACAGGCTGTGCCGTCAGACAGATGGACGAGACAGACATGCAGCCATGTGAGAAGTGGGGGGAAAGCAGGGAGGACAGGGAGGGAGAGAGAGGCAGAGAGGCCAGCGGTCTGGAGGAGGTTTCATGGCAAATTGCCCCAAGGTATATGAAACAGTCACTTAATCATTCTTTTCCATGAGTTTTCTTGTTTTTATTTCAGTCTGTTCCCGAGCCCTCACACACACACACACAAAAGTGCACGTGCCCATAAGTATTGTAGTATACCGGCCAACATTTATAAAACAATTCTAATACTTACTGTGAGAGTTTGTGTGTCTGCGTCAATGTGTGCGTCTAACGGCAGTAGTCTTATTTACTTGTGTGGGAGGAGCCACAGGAGGAGGGGCCAGAGGGGGAGGGGCCAGAGGGGGAGGGGCCCCTGTCACTCGCCCATCCCGGACACGTCTGCTCGGCATCGCCACGGCGACAGAGCAGCATATGTGTGATGACTGGGGTGCCAGCATGGGTCCTATAACATAGGCGCCATATGGCGGTCTGCCTGTCTGCGGGCCTGAAGCCCTCACTCAGAATAACATCAAACGGCCTGCCTGGAAGAAGGCCACCGATTGGTCGAGTCCCGCCGTGCCCAGTCGCGCTGGAGGCGCCTTTTGTGAAGCGCGGCCTGTCTGAGACACGGAACCAGTCTGAGACACAGAACCAGTCTGAGACACGGAACCAGTCTGAGACACAGAACCAGTCTGAGCCATAGAACCAGTCTGAGCCATAGAACCAGTCTGAGCCATAGAACCAGTCTCAGCCACAGAACCAGTCTGAGCCATAGAACCAGTCTGAGCCATAGAACCAGTCTGAGCCATAGAACCAGTCTGAGCCACAGAACCAGGGGGGAACGTGCTCTTTGTTTCCAGACTCACCAACAGGCTGAGTGTATGTAGGCAGTGTGATGAGACACAGGCTGACATGAGGCTAACTTGAGGCTCAAGTGATGCTAACGTCAGGCTAACGGCCTGGCTAACGTGAGGCTAACATGAGATAACATGAGGCTAACATGAGATAACGTGAGGCTAACATGAGATAACGTGAGGCTAGCGCGAGGCCATGGCGTGCTGCTGTAGCGGTCCAATGACTGTATCCTCAGGCTGATGGAGATTAAACGACAAGTCTTGTGTGTAGCAGAGGGAATAACACTTCACCTGTGGCTACTGATGAGCTGAACAGTATACAGCAGGCTGATGATGTGCAGTCTCTGTGTGCATGTGTGTGTGTGTGGTGTGTTTAGAATAAACCTCAAACCTTTATAATTCCCATGTTTTGCTTGTGAGCACAAATTGGTCACCTATGTTCCCTGAAAGACACTGATTGTGGGTCGATGGATAATATGAATAATTGAAGGTAAACGTTTTGGCGTAGTATGGATTGGCGAGCATGCCGATGACAGCTCCTAAGGTGTGAGTAATGTGTGTCGGCTGTGACTCAGGCCCTAGACGGCTTTGTGGCGCTGAAAAAGGTCAGCGGTCTTCTATGTTAGTGCTGTTTACTGCAGATTGTACACAGAAATATCCACACACAGAGAGAAACTGAGAGAAATGTCCCACTTTGAGGAGCAAGAGGTGGGGTGAGCTTCAGGCT
>CAEFZP010002741.1:0-2500 GCA_903064625.1 Mallotus villosus | reverse complement strand
CCACGTTAGAACAGATCCAGGATCTGCCTTCGTGTGGCAAGCTGGCTCTGAGGCTGATGTAGACGTGCTGGGAGCTGATTCTAGCTCAGCGGTTAGGGAGAGAGCAGGGGTTTGAAGGGTGTCTGGAGGGAAACAAAGATTCCCTCAGTTTTAATTGACTTCCTAAGCTAGAGGTCACTTTGGCTAACTTCAGTCGATAAGCTGTTGTGGCTAACAATCGCTAACACGGCGGTCCACTGAGTGAATTGATTTGTGTGTTTAAACAAGTAGTACCAGGGACGTCCTTTAGGATCTAGTCCCCCCGGCGAGGCCAAGCACAGCATGGGAGAAAGCGAAGTCGTATAAAAGCGCCACTAACCATATCCACATCTGCCTGCTAGGACGCTCTGCTCAACTCCACATCCCACCTCGGACATTTACAACCGTGAGGATATGACACTGACCAGAGAAGCAGCCCTTTTCACCCAGAGCTGTTTGATCCCCAAAAAATCCCCCCAAATCTAATAACCGCTCAGCATGTGCTAGGCTGATGTCATCGCCACACATGGGCCCAGGTGAAATACTGTATGCAGCTGGCTTGGTGGTGGAAAAGGCCGACTTCTCTGAAGCTCTGCCTTTCCCCTTCTATTCATATGGAGAAAGCAGTACAACATGTTTGGGCAGCATAACAAGGATTCCATTATTCCGCTCCCAAACATCCAACATGGTCGCACCATTTTGGTCTTAACGGGCCAAGTGGGGATATTTACAGTGTGTCAAATTTGATGTTCTAACACGCTGTAAATAGTTAAAAACACACAAGCGTGAAGGCTCGGACACACACGCTCACACACGCACGCGCACACATCGAGACACACACGCACACATGAACAAGCACACACGCTGACGCACACCGAAACACGCACGCGCGCGCACACACACGCTCGTGAAACACACAAACAAACGGTAGCTTTTTTTGGGCCTGCTCCAGGCTCTCTAAACAAACAGGTCTTTTTGAAGCAAGGAAGCAGTGTTTTTGTAAACGAAGTGAGATGATGGTGGGCGTGCGAGGAGAGGTGAAGGAGAGGGGGGAGCCGCGGAGAAACGGAGGGGTGAGCTGAAGGTAAACAGTCATTAGCCTCCACTCTATCACAGCAGGAGAGGAGGAGGAGGAGGGAAACACAAAGATGGAGGCACTACAGAGAGCTCATTAAAAACACCACTCGTTAAACGTGTCAGAATACACTCCTTTCTCCTTCGAGGGGCTCCTCGACTGCAGTCGCCGCGGTGCCGCCTCAGCAGCGCAGCTGACACACGACTGTCCTGATTACAGATGTGACTGTGCTAAGCTTGACTGGCCCACCACACAAGCTCACTCAGCAACAACACCCTTTAACACACTCACAGCTCCGAGGCTCATATCACACAGGAGCGTCCAGGTGACCCTGAGTCTCCTGGCTACACAGCCCCAGCAGCGTGTAGTGCACTGGGCTCTACTGCACCGTCCTGGGGTCTGGATGACCCTGAGCCACACACACACACACGGCTTGTTGACACACTAGGCCCGAGACCGGATCGATCAGCGCTTGCAACTGGTCGTTAACGTCAACCGGCCTCACCTGGGAGAGGAGCGGGGTGTTCCAGAAGGGTGCTCCAGCGGGGTGTTACAGCGTGGAGCGCTTCAGAGGGGAGTGAGGGGGTTGTGGGAGAGGAGCGGGGTGTTCCAGAGGGGTGCTCCAGAGGGGAGTGAGGGGGTTGTGGGAGAGGAGCGGGGTGTTCCAGAGGGGTGCTCCAGAGGGGAGTGAGGGGGTTGTGGGAGAGGAGCGGGGTGTTCCAGAGGGGTGCTCCAGAGGGGAGTGAGGGGGGTTGTGGGAGAGGAGCGGGGTGTTCCAGAGGGGTGCTCCAGAGGGGAGTGAGGGGGTTGTGGGAGAGGAGCGGGGTGTTCCAGAGGGGTGCTCCAGAGGGGAGTGAGGGGGTTGTGGGAGAGGAGCGGGGTGTTCCAGAGGGGTGCTCCAGAGGGGAGTGAGGGGGTTGTGGGTGAGACCACGCTGAGGACACTGGGACAACGCCTGTGTGTGCTCGACGTGGCCGCACCGTCGCCCTCGGAGACGCCTCCGAACACAAGCACACACACACGCTGGAGCTCGGAACACACACACGTTGGAGCTCCCAACACACACACGTCGCAGCTCCGAACACACAGGACACACACATGCTACAGTGAGAGAGGAGTGAGAGAGAGGAGTGCCGCGTGTACACTTCTCCCTTTAATATATGACATATTTTACAGAAACTCAGTGAGAGTCTAAATGTGCTTACTCATGTGGGAAGTCGGGACTGTTCCCCCTTGGTGGTTTGGCTGCACAGTACACACCTTATCCACCTCGCACTCGTCTGTTACCAGGAAACCATTCCTTATGGCAGAGTGGCATGTGGAACCCGGGGACACAGTCTGTGGGCTGTGAACAGGGAGGGCGCTGGCCCGCTGGCCGCTCACCCTCACCCCCCTGGTGTCCAGCAG
>CAEFZP010002740.1:0-18506 GCA_903064625.1 Mallotus villosus | reverse complement strand
CGTGGCTGGCAACGCTGAAACACCGTTCTAGGAGGAGAGAGCCGTGCATCGAGCTGAGGGGGGGGGGGACCTGGAGGGTGTCGCGAGGGGGGGGGACCAGGAGTTGTTCGGGGGGGGGGGGGACCCTGGAGGGGGTTCGGGGGGCGGGGGGACCCTCGGAGGGGTTCAGGGGGGGGGGGGGGGTTTCGGGGAGGGGGGACCTGAGGGGTTCAGTTCGGGGAGGGAGGGACCTGGAGGGTCGGAGGAGGTGTACTGGAGGGGTTTCGGGGGAGTGACTGGAGGGGTAGGTTCGGGGCTGGGGTGAGGGGGGACTGGCGGGGTTCGGGAGTGACCTGGAGGGGTTCGTTCGGGGAGGGGAAGAGGGGAGACTGGAGGGTTCGTTCGGGGCGACCTGGAGGGGTGTCGAGGTGTGCGGGGAGGGGGACCTGGCGGGGTCGCAGGGAGGTGCCCGGGGAGGGGTGAGGGAGGTGACATGGAGGGTTCGGGGAGTGACCTGGGAGGAGGTCGTGCTGGACTGACGAGGAGGCTGGTGATCCATCACAGAGAAGGTTCTAATGCAGAACTAGGAACACGGCAGGGAGTCAGAGGGAAACGTGTGTGTTCATGTCTCTGTGTGTGTGTCTGTGCAGCGTGAGGGGCCTGATGTGTGTGGTCCAGTGTACATCTCCAATCTGTGGTGTGTGTGTCGATGAGAAGGTTGAGAACAGGGCATGGCTAGATAAGGGTGGCGAGCGTTGGGGATCTAAGACTGCCAGCTTGAAAGGAGGGGGGCCCAGCCTGGTTCTCCTGGCACAGATAAGACCACGAGCAGAGCCATGACACGCAGGTGACTGTTCTTTAGCTGTTGGTCTCTACTATCAGCCAGATGCAGGGAGCACAGATACACACACACACATCCCCCTCACACACACAAACACTCCCCCTCACAACACACCACACATCCCACACACATCCCCCACACACACACACATCCCACACACACACACACATCCCCCACACACGCAACATGCACACACACACATCCCACACATCCCCCACACACACACATCCCACACACACAAGGAGAAGCTATTTCACATTTGTGGTGCTAGTTACTGAGTTAATGGGTTGTACACGTCATGCTATAGGGTTCGGTTGCCTAGTTTTGCTTTCTAAAAAGGCATTTGAGTGCCCCGGAGGGACTAGAGTGAGGCCTGGTCTGTGGCGATCCTGCTGTACAGCAGGGATGAAGCAGTAAAAACACCTCAGCCAATCCCCTTCTGCCCCATGCTTCTGTTTCTAATGGACGGTCATATCGATGATTGGAGTGAAACTGCACGTATGTTTTTTGGCACGGTGCACCTTACATAAGTAGCTAAGTGCACGTACGTAAACACACACACACACACACACACACACGCACACACACGCACACACAAACACACCCACACACACACAAGCTTGAAGGCTACACAGGAACCCCTCTGACAACATACAGGGATATAGATGGAAGATAACGAGCATACATAAACAAGGCTGTCTGAACAGCAGTTCACTGAGTGCATGTGTCCTGACTAGGTCCAGAGAGGCAGTACATCGAGTCTGGAGAACCTTTGGGTTCAACTAGTCTGCTTGGTTTATAGTCCTCACTTAGACTACGGTAACACATTAACCTTTGGACATGACGTCAGGCAGTGGAGCATGCGAGGTACAGGAGTAAATGTATAGATATTTCTAAGATGATATGATCATTTACAGTCAATGTGTCATCTATACAGGCCCTAGCATTTCGGCTTGTCTCCTGGAGAACATCGATGGGGACATCTGCTACTGATTTGACATGCTGAGAGAGTGAGACTTGCACAGGACAGGAGGTCCCCACTCTGATTGGTCGGGTGAAGAGTATTTGACACACTTGGAGACGCTAGCTCCTTGGCTAACGTGACAGACCAGACTGTGTTGGGGGAGCACGACTTGTACAGCAGCCGGCTGCATGAGTCCAGCTACAGTATGTAGCTCTTGACCTTTAGCCCAACGAGCTGGCTGCCATGGGCCGTGCACAGGTCTGTCACGTTTCAGGCGCTGACACACATACACCCAGAGAGAGAGACAGAGAGAGAGAGAGAGAGAGAGAGCGAGGAGGCGATTCGTATGATCCTCCAGAGTTAAGACAGGAGAGACGCAAAGAGACGCATGAGAGAGAGGAGGCTTCGTCTATAATGAGCGAGGAGACAAGAGACGACCGGTGACGGCGATGAGAGAGACGAGTTGTATGCATCTGTTGCGAGAGACGTCAGCACACGACGGAGACGAGTTTCATGACATGAAGAGGACAGAGAAGCGCAGTATTGAGAGCAGAGACGAGAGAGAGAGAGAGATGAGGCAAGAGGAGCGCCGGTAAGATGCTCCACATGTAGCAGCAGTCGACGTAGCTTCATTTGGGGTTTTCCGTTCACGCAGAGATCCGCAGATTGCCGTCTTAGAGCATTGTCGCACCTTACGCGAGGAGACAGAGGAGCAGAGAGAGAGAGAGGAGAGAGAGAGAGAGAGAGAGACACACACATACACCCAGTCAAAGAGTCACCCCGAGCACGTTGCGTATGTTCAGTCCACACAAAGTGCCAAGTCAGAAGTGTGAACAACGATATGCACAACACCCGTTCGTTCCAGCAGAAAGCGTGAGCCCTCCAGCACTTCAGCCTCCAGCCTCCAGCCTCCAGCATCTGTAGCAACTGACAGAGGCTGTGAACATACAGCACCCTTCATGGCCTACATTCAGAGGACACTGACATGTTTGTCAATAGTGGAAACTAATAATCATGCTCTTCTACGGGAATAACTTTATTCAAAATGATCAAATGTTTTATTGTGATCGGAAAACCAGTGACAAGAACGGGAATGTTACTATGACAGGCCTGGGGAATGGTGTTGCTGCTGTTGGACTTAATGTGTCTGTGTTTTTCATTTGTTGCTGGGTGTAGTGTGCGTGTATGTGAGAGAGAGAGGTGTTGGTGTGTGTGTGGTGGTCAGTGTGTGTGTCAGTGTGTGTGTGTGTGTGTGTAGTGTGTTGTGTACAGTGTGTGTGTGTGTCAGTGTGTGTGTCAAGTGTGTGTGTGTGTGTTTGCGTGTGTGTGTGTGGTGTGTGTTTGCGTGTGTGTGTGTGTGTCAGTGTGTGTGTGTGTCAGTGTGGTGTGTGTGTGTGTGTGTGTGTGTGTGTTGCGTGTGGTGTGTTTGCGTGTGTGTTTAACCAGAGAGAGCCCTGCAGACCGGCGTGTCAGCAGTGGCCACGCTGCAGCAGGTGAGATGTACGAGTGGTGTTAAGAATGCTAGCCTGTAACCCAGCCATGGGAGTCCAACCCCTCTGGGCTGCCTGCGCACAGACCCAACACCCACCGCTGCCTCCACACCCCCGCCCCCCCCTTACCCCCTCAACCCCAAAGCGTGAGCACCGCATGTCTCAGACACCCTCACCCCCCAGGCAACACACCTTCTAAAATATCCACGCTCCTCCTCCCCTCCCTCCCTCCCTCCCTCCCCACCAATCTCTCCCCTCCTGGAAAATACATCTCACCATCCCGGAGCCTTCGGGTCAAGTCAAGACGCAGGATATCTGAGGGATCGCAGACAAATGGGGGTTGGATATGGGTAAGTGTCCAGTGAACTTTCACAACATGGGTTGACCAAGAAACACAGCAGCCTTGACTGGCTCCATCCATCACGCAGGCATTTGGCCTCACAGCAAAACCCGCTGTTGTTCCAACTTTTGCCATGGCAACAGCAGCTGGACAGAACAGCAGGATGGAAGAGCATGCTTAAATTCACGGCGCAGACACACACACACACACGCGCGCATGTGCGCCGCCCTCACACACACACACGCCGACACACACACACACGTGCACACTCCCGCATCGATAATGACAGATCAAGGCTTTGTTTACATCCTCTAAGTCCCCTCCGCCCCCGAGCCCGTGTGCTGCTGACTGGAAACGATGTGGGCTGAAGTTCACACCGCCAAAGTCATCCCAAGGTATTTCCCCTCCAACATCTGCCGGGACAAACGGGCTGTTCCGCTAGGAAGACAGGATCTGTCTCTGCAGTCTACTAATGCTGCAGGATTTAGGCCAGGATTACACTGTAATCATGCCTGTCTCACTCTCTCAGCGAGTATGAGGAAGGCAGAGGAGGAGAGGGAGAGAGAGGAGAGAGACGAGAGAGGAGCGAGAGAGAGAGAGAAGAGAGGGACAGAGGAGAGAGGGAGGGGGAGAGAGGAGAGAGAGAGGAGAGGAGAGAGAGAGAGCATGCCTTTGTGTTCTCATTGTAATCATGCCTGTCTCACTCTCTCAGCAAGTCTGAGGAGGACAGAGGAGGAGGAGGGAGAGGGGGAGAGAGGAGAGAGAGAGAGAGAGAGGAGGAGGAGGAGAGAGGAGAGGAGAGGATCATGCCTGTCTCATGTAATCATGCCTGTCTCACTCTCTCAGCGAGTCTGAGGAAGGCAGCAGGAGGAGAGGAAAGTGTGAGAGAGAGCAGAGAGAGAGAGGAGAGAGAGAGAGCAGAGAGAGAGACGAGGGAGGAAGAGGGAGGAGAGAGAGAGAGAGAGAGAGAGAGAGGAGCATCATAAAATAGAATACAGTAGAGGGACTTCATATGTTTCCCTATTCCCAACTTCACTACCATCGAACTTGACAGTATAATATTCTCTCAGACTGAATCTAAATGAAATATTCTGTTAGCTGGCATCAAGTTGGCACCGCAGCCCCCCCCCCACCCTTCATTTCTGATCTATGAGTGAGGATAGAAGTAGGTGAGAAACTGAGCCATGGGTTCACGCTCTCACAGCATGGAATGCTGGGAATGCGACTCTTAGATTCCCTGAAGTGGAGTGGCGAGGGGAGTCGGCGTTGCTGCCGCTCACGTCCCGGCCTCGCTGCGTCTGTGTGTACAGTCTGCACATGTCTGCAAACGCACGGCTCGGGAAAAGAAAGATGGAGGCAGAGAGAGAGAGGGGGGGGGAGCTGACAGAGAGAGGAGGGGGGGAGCTGACAGAGAGAGGGGGGGGGGAGCTGACAGAGAGAGAGAGCATGTTTCCACAGCCAGTCGAGGGGAGTGTAGGACCCTATTTGGAAACACTTGGCAACCGATCAGTGGGAGTCGATGGATGGCCATAAGTTACTGTGTGTGTGTGTGTGTGTGTGTGCGTGTGTGTGTGTGTGTGTGTGTGTGTGAGGCCAAGCAAGGGAAAGAGAGAAAGAGAGAGACAAGATAAGATCGAGAGGACAGAGTGACAAAGTGACAGAGAGGTATATGGAGAGAACTGGAAACGTTAAGGGGGATCCTGCGTTGCGTGTCTTCCCTGTCGGTATGTGCACATGCGCGTGTTGCACATACAGAACACGGTACACGTTGCACATGGAGAGAGAGGGGAAAGAATGGTGGAGAAACTCACCAGTGTCCTGTTGTGTGTGTCTGTGGTTAATGATTTCCCCAGGCCTATGTTCTGTAGGACTGTTGGTCTCCGCCCTAAAACAAATAAACAGAGGATTGTTCAGTAGGGCAGGGGGGTGGGGGGCAGGAGTGAGAAGAGGGGTGCTGGGCGTGAACTGAGCATATGGAAAACAAACAAGCAGTACAAAGACCAATGGAGGCCAACGCCCCCCTCCCCTCCTTCGCAAAGACACTACAAATACACACAGAGTCATTTTTTGGGGGGGTTCTTTTGCCAACTTCCACTTCCTGTCTCTCTGGTGTTACCAAGATAGATTTAGCAACTTTTCACCTTCCCTACCTCTAAAAATCTCATCCAGCGACAAATCTGGTGACTTACTGCGACTTTGACAGCATAATAGCGACTTCTGGTGAGTTATCAACACGGTGTCTATCTAGACCTCCTCTCGCTCCACCTTCCTGTCTCCCCAAAGCCTCCTCTCGCCACCCCCATGGGGTTTGTGAGGGGAAATCATCTCTGTTGTCCTGGAGAAAACCATCATGTTTACCACAGAGAATACATTAAACATGTCTATCTATAGGTCTTTGTCACACTGCCTCGCCATATCGAGTCCCCCTGAAAAGAACACGGCATCGTGCGTCGCCTCACTGCTCTTCCATCCCCGTGTTTCCATATTCTAATGTCAGTGAGGCACCAGAGGCCGGTTATAATCTTGACATGTTTACCACCTGTGTGGCTCCTCTGTTGTCTTCCAACCTGTTTACTCAAAGATAGGGAGCCTGCTAGCTGTTTTGCTACGCTAACACGCTCACATAGCTACTTAACTGGAGCTGGGTCAATAACAATGGGTCGAGGATTAGACGGCCCTGCATGTTTAGAGGTGGGGCGGCATTAGCGTATAGCTAGCTAATTGAAACTGTAGCTTGATCTAGGCTCTGAATGCTTCTCTTCTTTTGCTTAATCTCATTATATAAACAGCTCTTGGGGGAAATAAAAGGCCTCCAGCTGTTCTAGACCCTTCTTCCCAGCTTTAACAGTCTTATTTGCCTTAACTCTTAATTAGGCTGTAACATTTCAGACGGGATTTTCTCGCTGAGAAAACTGTAAAAATGAATCGAGCCATCTGAACTGGAAATTGTTCTGTGGCTCAAAGGGAGGAGGAAGCTGTTAATGTCGTTACAGTCCCCTCGGAAGGGAAGTGCCAGGAGGAGTGTGTGTGTGTGTGTATGAGAGAGAGAGTGTATTTTTGAGTGAGTGTGAATGAGAGAGACGGAGAGAGAGACAGAAACACAGAGAGGGGGGGGCTCCCCCTTCTACATTGAAAGGGCTTGCGTTTGTGCTCAGTTATTTGTGCGAGCACGCTAGTCCAAAACGCGGTCGTACCGTAAAAGCAAGAACGGGGAAAGCCTCCTCTAGTGTGGAGTAAGCACGGCCGTGACCTTCTGCGGAGAAGAGGGTGTGTGTGTGTGTGTGTGTGTGTGTGTGTGTGTGTGTGTGTGTGTGTGTGTGGTGTGTGTGTGTGTGTGTGTGTGTGTGTGTCCAGGCTCCTCATGCGTCCCTGTGTGGTGGCCTCTTGACATGCCTAATTTGTGTCTGATTAGACGGGGTCAGAGGTCGACTGCTTCGTTTGCTCAGCGGACGTCTAGGCTTGCAGGCACAGCAGTCAGAGAAGGGGGACGAGTGGATGAGAGAGAGACACAGAGAGAGAGAGACACAGAGAGAGAGAGAGAGAGAGAGAGGAGAGAGAGAGAGGAGAGAGAGAGAGAGAGGAGAGAACGAGAGAGAGATGAGAGAGGAGAGAGACGAGAGAAAGAGAGAGGAGAGAGAGAGAGGAGAGAGAGAAGAGACAGAGAGAGAGAGGGAGAGAGACAGAGAGGGAGAGAGAGAGAGAGAGAGAGAGAGAGAGTGAGAGAGAGACAGAGAGAGACAGAGAGAGAGGGGAGAGAGAGGGAGGGGGTTGTCAGACATGTGCTACTAAGACATTGCACTACTCTGGCTCACTGAAAATAGCTGTCCATGTGTCGGCGTGGTGCCTGCAGCCCTACAGCGAGCATGAGGCTGAGCAGACAGGCCTGGGTCAAACGCTCCAGAGCCTCTCAGCCCTGGAAGGCTGGCTGTGACGAGACCACAGCCAGGCACATGGCAGACACATGGGAGCACAGTGAGGGCGGGCGGGGAGGAAAGGAAGGGAAGACAACCCCGAAAACAGAGTAGAACTGGCATATTGAGCGGAGGTGTCGAGACTCGAGAGTTGCAGTGACTGACACCTCCGCACCGAGCGACAGCCTTCAGTCACTTTTTCCAAATCACGGCTGGTGCCTACTGGTCTATTCTTGCCCCCGGTTATGTAAATGTCTGCCTTTGTCAGGGTGGAATTCCACTGGCACATGGATAATTAGGAGAAAGAGGCTGTGCCGCCCTCCGCAGTGTCCTACGAGGAGGTGGGGGGGGGTCTCCCGGGCGTAGGAACAACTGAGGAAGATACCAAGTCATGTGATCCCATTTGGACATTCAGAGACAAAGAGAGAGCGAGAGAGACGTTTGCATAAGAAAACATTCAATCGGCCAGACAATCGCATTGAACTTCAATGGAATTGTCTGGGTCACAAGAATTGATCGGGGGGGTTTGAACCTATCACAGCCTGTTAAATGCCAGTGTAGTCTCTCTGTATTCACTTTTGTTTCTAAGAAGCAATTAGCCACTGAGCCGCCGCCGGGGGCTGTGGGCAGAGAGGATTCCTCTGGCTGTGACTCTAATGGATTAGCGGAACGGTTACCTGGCTCGTCGTGTTTCCCGGCAGATGGAATGAGAGGTAATGCATCCTGCGCTCGTTACTGTTGTTCTGACCTGCAGGAACCCTGTCAGGACGACGCAGAATTCCTGACGCCTGCCATGTAGGCCAACGCACACAAACACACACACTCACACACACACACGCTGCACTTCTGAACTCTAGGAACACTGTGTGCCGCGAGCTTATGATTTGATGAATGTGTCGAACAATGCCGTGGGTGTGCGCTGTATGAGAGAACCTTTCCATCTGTGGTGGTTATGGAATATTTACGCGTGTATTGTTTGTGTGAGTGTGGGTGCCGGCTTTTCCTTTGTTTCCATGTGTGTACGGCTGTGCACTGCGGTTGTGTGATTGTGACAGAGGCAGGCTGAGTGTGTGCTGACACACGCGTGTTCCCGGGTCGAGTTGAACTTCTCAGGGAGACTAGGGCGAGAAATCACATGCACTGCACTATTTCTGTTCCCGAAGACGTATCATGTCCAATCCTGGAGTGTTGATACATGTAGCTGGAGAGTCTCAGCTAGGGTCACACACACAGTTAGGGCACAAGTGCTCACAACAAACCCCTCGCAGAAGTCACATGTCCCGCCCACAGCTCTGATCACGGAGGACGTCATCATGTCCCAATTGCCTTTTAAATGGACAGGCGCTCCCTGATCAACACTAGAGATATAAACTTCCTCTTATTCAATTCCAAGAATCCCCAACAATCATATCTAAGTTTACGCTGCCTTATCAAACTTTCTTTTGGCAAGTGTAATGAATTACCTTTAACAACGTTTGTCATGGTTCAAGGCTAGCTCTAGCAGAGCCCAGCTATGGTGAATGTAAAGTACACGCGATGAGAGCCAATGAGCTGAGAACCAATGAGAACTCCCGTAGCATGACATCCTAAATAAGGTCACAGGAACAACATGTACTGTACAGCGTAAGGAGGGCAAGTTTGTATAAACAACATACTTGAAGGTTGCTTGTGCAGTGGAATGACGGTGTTTCTTCAAAAGAATAACAAAAAAGAACATAGCTTTGTTCTACAGTGAGACTACTTTGGAAAAGCTTGTTTCTCAGAGGAGGTCATGAGCCATGGGTGCACAGTGAACAACTGTCTGTTTAATTCTTGGTTAATGCGTTCTTTGGTTTTGCTTATTAAACAGTTCTTACAGAAAATTAAGCAGCGGGCATTGATAATTTGCGAAAGTAGGATTCAATTTTTCAACGTCCATTTAAAAATGACATAGCCCTACAGAAAGCATATAATCTATTGTGAAAATGACTGACACTGAAGTCACTTGACAGAGGGTCAAGAGGAAGAAAGATTCTTTGTGGCTTGAATCTGGGAACTCATAATATCACTGGAAATGCTTTCAGCTGCCTCGGCAATAATTTAAGTGCAAATTCCCTACTTGAAAAAGTGAAATCAAGCCATAAAAATGACCCATAAAAGTCCTGGTAACAGGCGCGCGTGTGTGTGTGTGTGTGTGTGTGTGTGTGCATGTTACGTAAGAATGCGAACTCCAAGGTCTTAAGATACAAACACAGCTGTTCACAGAGTGTCACCATGGAGCACAACATCACTGTCCTCTCTCCCGGCTCATGACTCCTCCCCCTTGACACAACGATCCCCCTGATTGGTCTAGTTTCTGGTGTCAGTCTAGAGCCGGCTAAACGGGAGCAGCGGGAGAGCCCGTCAGTTGTCATGGCGCCTCCACCTCCAGTTCCAGTGGGAAGATACAGAACGCTCCTTTTAACACACAGTCCACTCCCATCAAACTGATCTGGCCTCTCGCTGGTGGAGACGTTTCAAGAGACGCCAAACACAAGGCAAGCTCCTTGTGAAAACATTTCGTTTGAAAAAAAGAACAGGACAAAACGCACACATGCTCTTCATTTTCCGTCACGCTCCTTTTGATATTACCCAATCGGAGAATTCGGAATCAAATCCCGAGAATGAGGAAAGCCAGCCACGCCCCTTTCAGTGCCGCCTTGCTTCCCGGCAACAGTAGCACCGCGCTTACAACAATCAATCACGAGTGCAACCGGAGACTCAGCCAAAACAGGGCCCTTTCATCGTCTCCGAGAGCGGCTTGGCTCGACCAGGCTGGGCTTGGCAGGGACTCCGTGATCACGAGAGGGAGACAGCCCGGTGGTGAGGCTGCGTTTCCTCTCTCCTCCCACCGCCACTGCAGCCGGATGGGAAGGTGTCGTGTCAAACAACACACCCCTGCCAAGATGATCTCACCCCAGCAACACTCTGCTGGCGAGGCCGGGGCTGACGCTGACGGGGAAACGAGAGCGACCTGCAGGTTTATATCAGGAGCTACACGTGAAAACACCCCAGGTTCGTGTCAGACAGCATGGTGCCTCCGCCCCCCGCAACACACACACACGCACACGCTCGCACACACACACACACACACACGCACACACACACACACACACACACGCACACACACACACGCACACACCTCCCGGTAAAGCAGGCCCTACAGTACAGTGTCAAGGCCAAGGCTTTGATGTCGTAGAGACGGGCCTGGAAGAGATTTCCCTGGCCTGTCACGGGGCAGTGACGGATGGTGGGTGGTGGAGGGGTCAGGTACCGCTTCTCCACGTTGCCTCCAGACAGATGCCCCATCCAGAGGGCCGGGGGCTGGCAGCCACGCAAGGCTACACGTGGCCAGGCATAAAGACCCACTCAAGGAGAGGAGGGAGAGGAGGGGAGCACATCTACTGTACGGCATCGCTCAGGTAGAGGCCTTGCATCAGCATCGCTAAATGATTGCGTTGGGCCATTCCATCGGGAAGGGGGGGACCTTGCACTTCTGACGATGTTAAGAAGTTGAAACAGAGGTGGAGTCGTTGGTGAGCAGTAAGCATTAATCATAGGCCCGATGCATGTGTTAGCGTGAGTCCCTGGGCTAGGAAGAGAAGGTGCGGAGATCTCATCCAGTTTAATCACGTATTCACTTTGAAGCGTTGCAGACTCTTTATCTCACAGCAGCCTGACATAAAACCAGCAGGGGGTTGCAGTGTTGCATCATGGGAGCCCCGACGGAGAGCGTCGCCCGTCACATCCCTCCGACGTTTGCTTTGGGGAGTTACCGTGACAACCGGGCTGTCCAGGTGTGATACCCGCTGTGTTCACGATGCTTGAAAGCTGGCGGCGGCGCTAACTTACGAAAACAAACAAAAAACCACGACATTCCACCTCTGGGAGAGAGGAAAGGCGGGGCGGGGGGAGGAAAAGAAAAACACCACAGCAAATATATTCAGCTGGAGGCTGACAGAGAGATGGGTTTGAATGAGAAACATTTTCATTCCTCCATCAAACCCATAAACCGTTATGATAAACAGAAGCCCGGGGCTGGAGGGCTGGGCCAGTGTGGGCTGTAGTGGGATGGAGGGAAGAACAGCCATTGTTTGGAGCATTGTTCATGGACACTGGCAGCTTCTGTACATTGATGCCACAGAGCTCCACCCCACAGGGGGGGGTCTCTGCTGCGAGCGCTGGACCGAGAGGGTCAGAGACGAGCCGGGGCATGAGGAGGGCAGGCAAGGTGACTCTGCGGAGCAGTGCCCTCTGCTCTGGGATCCAGCACACAAACACACACATACACACACACACACATATACACACACACACGCACACAAGCACAAACACTCTGAAACCAAAGCTGTTCCATTTTTCCATCTGCTACTGAAGGCGCATGGATGCAAATCTAGCCATTGCCGTATTTGAACGGCGTCATTTTAACAAGCGTACTCGAACAGTAAATGGTTCAATTCACGAAATGTCTTTTGTGTGGAGAACCTCGCTCGCATTTTTCTCTGCGGCTCAACATCACGTAACGACTTTCACTAATACCTGCAAACATATACGCATAGCCTATTACGCTGAATAGACTGCATCCCATCTGTGGTCTGGAGGAACAAAACGAACATGCTCATGGTGTCATCCCAAGGGCAGCAGCTCCCTGCCAATGAAGCACTTGATTCATTTCAGCCTGAGGAACGCTGTGCATCACTCTGAGGAGAGAAGAGAGACAGCATAAAGGGAGAGAGAGAGAAAGAGAGATACAGAGATACAGACATACCGAGAGAGAGAGAGAGCGCGAGAGAGAGAGAGAGAGAGAGAGAGAGAGAGATACAGACATACCGATAGAGAGAGAGAGAGCGCGCGAGAGAGAGGAGAGAGAGAGAGAGAGAGAGAGAGAGAGCACGAGAGAGAGCGAGATACAGAGAGAGTGAGAGAGAGTGCGCGAGAGAGAGAGAGAGAGAGACACAAGGCCATGTTGATGAGAGGCGCCCAGCTGGATAGTTGGCAGAGACAGGGGGGTGGGGATGTGTGGAGAGGACAAAGCAGTGAAGCTTGTCAGAGCTTAAATGTATTGCCGGTCGAGCAGCGAACATCACTTTGCCCTACTGGCCTCAGTTCATTTGCATGGAGGATCTTGTGGAAAAGAAAGAGAGGGAGGGAGGGAGGGAGGGAGGGGGGGAGAGAAGGAGCTAGGGAGAGACTACAGGGCTGTTCTGGGTCAGAGAGGGAGGGAGGGATGAAGGAGGGGAGAGAAGGAACCAGGGAGAGACTACAGGGCTGTTGTGGGTCAATGCAGCGACTGTGAGCTGGACAGAGAGAGACCAAATTGAATATGTACTCTAAGTCCCCACAGGCAATAATAAATTAATACACCACAGGTTTTAGACGCTGGGTGCCTCCAAAGATGAGATCAAATAAAATGTTGTCGTCCTCAAAGGAAAATGTGTTTTATGGAAAATGTTGTCTTGCATGCTGCAGTTTATACCCAGTAAAAAAAAACATCAACACCAATCAATACACAATGCAGTTATATCCAGCAATAACACGGGCGGAGAGAGCCCAAGGACATATCTATCGGACGTAAACTCAACAGAACACAGAACGCATGGATGGGACGAGCTAGCCGGCTGCTGTGGGTCGGACACGGACGCGTCAGCGCGCACGCGCAGCCCGGCGTGGCACACTGACGGGGTCTATCTAGCAGGGAAAAGCCCAACAGGTGCCGTGGCAACAGCCGGCCCGTCGTCTCACCACAGCAGCAGCGGCTTCAGAGGGAGCTGGGCCTTCCCCCCCAGGGCCTTTACCCTCAGGGCCTTCCCCCAGTCATTCATCTGCGCTTAGCGGAGGGGACACGCGTTATTCAGGGATTACTTCTGGCAGGACAGGGAGAGGATATCAAAGGGGCCCGTATGAAACGTGGGGTTGAAAGGCGAGGTGAGGAAAAGCAGGAGAATCAAAGCCAGGGAGAGGAGGAGTGAGGGACAGGGGAGCCCCGAGCCAACACTGTTCCATAATTAAAGCAGACAGCTGCTTTGTGAGGGCCTTGTCATTAGAACAAGCTAGCCCTCCGCGGGAGCTGGGGGTCCCCTGAGTTCAGTCAGTCCTGCAGCCCCCGAAAGGCTGAAGGGAACTCAGAGTCAGTCCTCAGAGCTTTGATTCCATTACATGCTGAGGGGGGGGAGGGGGGGGGGTTAGACAGTCAAAGCTGCATCAGATGAAAGAAGCTCATTTCAGAGAAAGCATCGAATTAAAACTTTTTTTTTAACAAACTGTGTGGAAAGTGTGTGCAGCTGCACTAATGCGTCGGCTTTGGGAAGCGAGTCGTTGAAATGACAAACGTCTGACTAACTCAATGAGTCAACATCAGATTTGAATGGGTTTGAAGACGATTAATAACAGTAAACACAACTACTACTACACACACATGCTCACGCATGCACAAGCCGCCAAACAATGTCTTCTCACAGTGATTTGGATATCCTCACTATTTATCATGTGCTGTATTGATTGTCCTCATTAAAGTTACACTGACTCAATAATGACACCAGTCCTAGCACTGGGAACACTGCAGGGTCCTGATGGACCAGTCAATGCTACACACACACAGTGTTATCACTGCGTGGTTACGCATGGATGGTGGTCAAATATAAAACATACATCTCTGTGTCTGTTCCCCTCTCCCTGCTCAGGTCTGCGTGTGTCCTGGGTTACAACATGAGGACACCTCACCAAGCGGACACACACGCTCTTTCACACAACACCAAATCAGCTGGACCTGACTCTCACAGAGACACTGCAGCAGACATGCACACACTCACACACACGCTCACACCCACACGCTCAGACACACACACACACTCACACACACACACACGCTCACACACACACACGCTCAGACACACAGTCTCTTTCTCGCTCTTCACAGCTCTCATCAACACTCTGGATTTAATTTGAGTGTGTCTACGTGTGGATTTGTCTGTATATGTGTGTTTTTATAGCCTCCTGTGCTTGTCCACGAGATTGTCAGTCAGTCTGTATCATGTGTGTGTGTGTGTGTGTGCATGAGTGCACGCTCTCTAACCCTCCAGGTGAAGGCTCAGGTCACATGCTCTCTACGCACACAGAGAACCTGAGAGTGAGATGAAGAGAGTTTGGGCGAGAGGGAGGTAGCGTGTGTGGAGACAGGGAGAGGAGAGAGCTAACTCCACCAGCTCTGAACTCATCTTCGTGACCCCACCCCGAGTGATAAAACAGCTCGATGACGGATACCTGAGATGAGTGACAGGCAAAATGAGAGGGTAGAGAAGAAAAAGATTAGAGCAAAAGAAAGGGTGTGAGAAGGTGGACGAGGGGGGTGGTGGTTGCCGGTGTGGAGTCTGTTATCCTACAGACTCAAGCCTCGTACCCTGCTCACTCCTGGCTCAGTCCTGCCACAGTTTCCACAATATATTCACTGGCTGTGTTATATTAAGGCTGAATTCCCCCAAAAAGGCAGATTTGCTTGATGATTAATGCTCCCATTAAACTGACATGTACTAATAGTGTACTTTCCTGTCAGAACCATAAAGATATTGGACATAGACACACCCTTGTTTGCACTAGCTCAACTCCAATTCTGCAGCTAACCCAACTGTGTGTGGGAGTGTATGTGTGCGCCTGCATCGGAGAACGCGCTTGCCAAACACGTCCACGCACTCATCCATAGGCGCGCGACCGCGAGCTACAACAAGCGCTACTTGTACGTCGATGTGTAACGTACACGATGTACTGTACTTTCCATGACATGGTGCAGCAGCCTGTCGTACAATGCCAGAGCGTACGGTATCGTGATGGTCTCTCTCTCCAGCCAGTTAGCTCCCTCACACAGACCCTGGACCAGCACCAGTGGACGCTGCCTGTTTGTCTATGTGCTCCGATGTTTAAACACATTGTCCTTGTGGAGAAGCGACACCAGTGGATCTATACCATGAACAGAGAGGGGCTTTATCGAGTGAAGTCACAAGCCGCTCTTTGTCCTTCCACTCCCTGGCTGGGGTTAAGGCCGCCGTTAGCCCCGTTAGCATGTGTGAAGAGGGGAGGGCATGGGACGGAGGGGTGTAGGGGGAGGGCGGCGGCGTCTGAGTGCTGTGGCAAGCCGTGACACTGGAACGTCACGGTCCTCTCGGCGACATACAGTAGGGACGGAGCCAGCTGCCTCACATCTCAAACAGGGGTGAGGTCACGGCTAATGTTCCCTCCAGGGTTAGAAACATGCTAGGCTAACAGCGACACCTTTCGATGGTTCGACTCAAAGTTAGGGCCTCGGAAATCAAGGTCACCCGTGATTCCATTCACCCTCCGTTCCTAAGGCAACAAAGATGGAAAGAGCACACACGAGGATTTAGTCTCTGCTGACTTCGCTAATCTAGCGTTTTGTCCTCCATGTTTTGAAAAATCTCTACCTTCAGGCCCTGTACTTAGGCAGATCTATAAAACCTGGCATCCTACCTGGAGGCCTAACTGAACATAGTGGAACCTCCCCTGTTCCACAACCAATTACTACCCTACTTCTCAGCACATGGCTGTTACGAGCAGGAGAAAGGGCTGTCGAAGCCAAACGGACCTGTCCTCGTGTGAACCTGCCCTTCAGCCATTTTTGGGGCTAAAAATAGACTGCGCTCCACTGGCAAACAAGGGGTCGATGCTGTTCCATAGTAAACGTCTGCCGTTGAATTACTGAGCACTCACACTGAACGGGGTGCTTAATCAACTTAAAGGGGTGTTATCAATTTCACAGGGTTGTGTTTTGACAGCCTTTGTCAGCCTATGTTTGGGGAACAGGGGCATGTACAGGCCTTTCTTTGCCAGGTGCCTCTCTCCTTATTCCCTGTGTTTTCTTTGCCAAGTTGAAGCAGGATTTATATACATTTGACCAAATATAGAAGTGAATGTACCTCACACTACCCTACCACTCACTCTGCATGAGATTCATATTCATAACAGAAGAGAGGAAGGTCGTGTGTAAAACCAGCTGAACAATGATCTGGAAGCCAAATTCCTCCGATGATCTGGGCTAAACTCATCACAGAGTCGAGCCAATTTCTCCTCCCACCCGCCCCGTCTACCCCCTCCCGTCTCTTCTCTTCCTCCCAGGATAACCACAACAGCAGTCGAGTAGGGCTGGCAGAGGAACAGACACACGCGACCGACAGGCAGCGTAATGTCAACACTGGCCGCGCTACTCTGCCAAACCGCGCTGCCAGAATCGCTCTGATTGCGCGCGCGTGTTGCCACGGTTTCCTGTCGTCTGCAGCCGGCTCTGGGAGAGGACGGACGGTACGGGGAAGAGGGGATGCCCGGGAACCAGAGTAGTAAACAACGTGACGTAGGGGATGAGTGAGTGAGGCGCACCGTGCGGTGGTGACCCGCCCCCCCGCGTTGGAGCCAGAGTCTGGGCTTCCAGTGGTGACCACAGCCCGACATCCTGGTGCTGGAGAGGAGGAATACTAGGACTAACTAGGTATGTGGATGGAGGGGGTGGGGGGTGCGCGGAGAGAGGGGAAGGGAATATTAGGGGAGGGAAGAGGGGTGGGGGTGTAGGAAATAAAAACAAGACATTGGAGAGTGGAAGGGGGTAGGAGTGTAGGAAGGGAGGGATAGAGGGTGGATCGGCACAGGTAGGGAGGAGAGAGAGAGGGGGATCAGGGCACAGAGTAGGGAGGGGTGTATGAGGGGACGAGATGTTGGTTTACTTGTATAGACTTTGCTGTGCTGACGCGTGGAGTATTTTCTTTCTGTTTCTTCTCGTTTTTCTTTTTTCTCGTATGTTTTCTTCTCTTCTCTTCTCTTTGGCTATTTCTCGTGCCCTTTTATCTTGTCTCTCTTTTCTCTCGTTGCTCTTTTGCTCTCTCCTAGTTCTCTCGCTTCTTCTCTTTTCTCTCGGTCTTTCTTCCCGCTCTGATGAGGCACAGGAGAGTGCCTGACACAGCCTTTCCCAGCTTGAATATGTGGAGCTAATGTATCCTGGGACAGGTGTTGTTACATTGCCATACTTGGCACATAGCCAGCACGGCCATTGCAAACACAGAAAAGAGCACGCTCTTCACTGGCCCCAGGGACTCTCTACAGTCAACAACAAGAACCAAAATGGCCGCCCACCCTCATCATAAAAACCCCCATGGACCTCAGGCTTGTCATAGAAGAAGTGACACCTTAGACACGGTTAGATAAGTTATTGATGATTTAACACAGGAGCTTCTGTTCTTTCATCACCGGATCGTGTGTCTCCAACAACAGAACAATCAGGGGATCGCACCTTCAGGAGGCTCTCCTCTGGGAGGAACTGCGAGACATCTTTTGTCCCTTTTGAAAAATGGAGAAGGGGCATGTATACGTGAGCCGCAATGAAATCTGGGAAGTGGTTACACTTTCCATGAACTCAGTTAACGCAAGTATGCCATGGTGATTAAGTTTATGAGCGACTACTGTAAAACGGAATGAAAGACATCAATCAGGTGTGACCGACGTGCTAAAGGATGTATGACACATTTATGTCAACCGACTGAAGGTCGATGTTTGGTTGCTCATGTTTCTAAAATCAGAAGCTTGCACGAGAACTCGTTTGAGACCATTTTATTATCATTTATTATTACGAGAGACGAAAACATAAATAAGTCACAAATGCTAAGTGTGTAGGACAACAAGTGTTTTTTGGCAGTGCCAGGTGCAGAATGCAGATGAACTTGAAAGCCCACACTGTTAACAGTCAACTGAAACCTGAGACATTTAAAGGACTAGTCCAGACATAGATGATTGATTCAGACCAGTAATTGGATATCTAAGATCAGAGACACAATAGAGAGATAATATAAGTTTAGTAAACAAACTACTACTTAGCCGTAGCTGATCGTATCACGTCATTATGAGTGTCAGAGGAGTGTCAGATGACAAACAGATAAAGCTGTGTGTTCTCTCCACCTCTCCCTGGTCTCTC
>CAEFZP010002739.1:17500-39201 GCA_903064625.1 Mallotus villosus | reverse complement strand
GTGAGACATAACGAGGGCTTGTCCCTGAAAACGGACAGGCCAGCGAGAAACTCTCTCCACTCGTCTCCCCACAAGTGCTAACCCAAGCAAGACCGCGTATCGCTAGCAGGATGCTATCGGCCTCACCTCGATTGCCTTCCCATCTTTATTGCCTGTCTCTGGGATATTGGACACATTTCTCATTCTCTCTGGAAGATGGCAACAGTGAGTAGAGAGAGGGGGAGAGAGGGGATGAAGGGGAAAACGAAGAGAGAGAAGCGAGGACCGAGAGAGAGGTGGAGAGAGGGGAGAGAGAGAGAGGAGGAAGAGAGAGAGACACCTGAGCCGAGTGGAGAACATCATCTATAGTGTGCCTGCCCTCTGTGAGATAGAGAGGGAAGAGTTAATAACTGGAAGGCTGGCGAGGCTGTTTTGAAGTCTCCGAGGAGAGAGGATTGGAAAGAGGGGAGGAGAGAGAGAGAGAGAGAGAGAGACGAGGACTCTCTCCCAGCTCGTGAGACTGTGTGTGCATCATGCACTCGAGACAGATCGGGCACCCCTGCTGACGCCCAACACAACCGCTGGTGGTCTCTCAGAGAAACGACAGACCGACAGCAAACACACGCTACACGGGGAAATCACACGGCTTCACTTGGTCGCGCCGAGCAAAAGTCTATGATCTGAATACAGAACAAGGTCAGTAGTACTATACATTACATATAGCAGAGCGTCTTATCCAGAGCGAGCTACTATACAGTAATAGTACAGGCATTCAGCAAGGGCAAGTAGGGTGAAGTGCGTATGCCCAAGCGACACCAACGTCATTCACACGGCAGGAATCGAACCAAGACAACCTCCGGATTGCATAGACCCGATTCCCGAACACACTCAGCCATCCTATGATAAGCATCATAATATGCTTGTGCAGTTTTGAATGATGTGCGTGTGTATGCGCGGAATCCGTGCGTGCATGCGAGCACGCTGTGAGCGATGTACACTGCACACTAATCGTACAAGACTACGGTGATTTATCGGCTGCAGGTCACTAGAGCATGTGTGTCGCTGTGGCTTTTCAGCCAATAAAATATACAACCTTGTTCAACAGCCTGTCATCACATTGTACACCTCGCAACCGTGCAGCTGCTCTAGCGTAAGGGACACAGCCGCACACATGAGATGTCAGCCGGAAGAGATCTCCACACGAGCCACTCAGGGGCAGACGCCACACGAGCATGGTGTCTGGCTAGGTCAAATCCAAACCGCTCTGAACAAAGCCGTATTAAAGAGCCCGAGGCAGTACGCCGATGACAGACCATCATGTCTCGTGGATTGAAGTTTTGTCGTGGGGAGGAACTAAGAGTAAATCTGTTCGCCTAAGAAGGCGGCAAGGACGAGCTGCGGGAAAAGGATAAGCGCCGAGGCTCTAGCTAGAGGCAAGGGAAGGATGCGAAGGGGAGGAAGGGGAAACCAGGAGACGAGCAGCGGAAAACAACAAGCGCAGGAGCGCGAAGAAGATAGCCAGAGAGAGATCTCGAAAGTCGAGAAAAACACAACATAATTAAACAAAAGAGAGGACATAGATATGAGAGACGAGACGACGACGAGAGAGAGAGACGCGCGCGCGATAAACAAAAAAGCAACACGACACACAACAAACAAACAAAAGCGAAGACGAGAGAGGAGAGACGCGCGCAGAGAGGAGGAGCGCGAAACGAGACGCACGCGAGAGATCGAAACGCGCTCTCTATATCTCTCTCTCACTCACACACACACACACGCGCTCTCTCTCTCTTTCACACACGATTCCTGAGTGCTACAAGGGTAGAAGGGGGGTAGGCTTCACAGCAGGGGGTAGTAGATGGAGATCCATCCTGTCCTAGTGCTGCCCCCTGTTGGTCATACTGCATATAACACCCTCCGGGCTCCCGGGTCGCCCAGAGGTCACGCCCACCCAATGATCTGCTAAAGGTCAAAGGTCAGAACACAGACAGCAGACCTGCATTAGCCTGAGGACAGAAGCAGTCACTCGGGCCGTGGATGATCAAAAAGGTAAACAAAAAGTGAACTGAATGGAACACATACACACATGCATGGAAGCACCAGGGCATGCACACACACACACACACACACACACACACACCACACACACCACACACACACACACACACACACACACACACACCACACACACACACACACACACACACACACACGACCCCAGAGAAAAGGAAACATAAGGGAACGTACCAAGTGTGAAATGATCTCCAGTATAGGAGCCTGAGGGCATATGGGATGGTGCTGCAGATTCTTTTAATGGTCTGCAGAGAGGGTGAGTGTGTGTGTGTGTGTGTGTGTGCATCCGTTACCTCACTGTGGGACTGAGAGGAGGAGGGAGGGACACACACACACACCTCAACCAACAGCCGAATGGGCCACATATGGTAGGACCATAACATCAATGTAAACAGTGACTCACAAATGGGTGAAGAACAGAGGAGGGAAAGAGGGGGAGAGAGAGAGAGAGGGAGAAGGAGAGGGGGAGAGGGAAAGAGGGAGAGAGGTGGGGGTGGTGTAGAAGAGAGGAGTAATTGCAAGACATAAATACAGACGGAGCGAAGCTGCGTTAAGGGACGACAGAATAAGAGAGAGGGCTATCTGCAGCTAACTGCTCCCCAGCCGTCTCAGTCAGAGGAATCCTGAGAGAGGAGGAACAGCCGAACGGTCCACACGCTAGGAGAGGAGGGAGGAGGGAGGAGGGCCACACGCTAGGAGAGGAGGGAGGAGGGAGGAGGGCCACACGCTAGGAGAGGAGGGAGGAGGGCCACACGCTAGGAGAGGAGGGAGGAGGGAGGAGGGCCACACGCTAGGAGAGGAGGGAGGAGGGCCACACGCTAGGAGAGCAGGGAGGAGGGCCACACGCTAGGAGAGGAGGGAGGAGGGCCACACGCTAGGAGAGGAGGGAGGAGGGCCACACGCCAGGAGAGGAGGGAGGAGGGCACACGCTAGGAGAGGAGGGAGGAGGGAGGAGGGCCACACGCTAGGAGAGGAGGGAGGAGGGAGGAGGGCCACATGCTAGAAGAGGAGGGAGGAGGGCCACACGCTAGGAGAGGAGGGAGGAGGGCCACACGCCAGGAGAGGAGGGGGGAGGGCCACACGCTAGGAGAGCAGGGAGGAGGGCCACACGCTAGGAGAGCAGGGAGGAGGGCCACACGCTAGGAGAGGAGGGAGGAGGGCCACACGCTAGGAGAGGAGGGAGGAGGGCCACACGCTAGGAGAGGAGGGAGGAGGGCCACACGCTAGGAGAGGAGGGAGGAGGGCCACACGCTAGGAGAGGAGGGAGGAGGGCCACACGCTAGGAGAGCAGGGAGGAGGGCCACACGCTAGGAGAGGAGGGAGGAGGGGCCACACGCTAGGAGAGGAGGGAGGAGGGCCACACGCTAGGAGAGGAGGGGGGAGGGCCACACGCTAGGAGAGGAGGGAGGAGGGCCACACGCTAGGAGAGGAGGAGGAGGGCCCACACGCTAGGAGAGGAGGGGGGAGGGCCACACGCTAGGAGAGGAGGGAGGAGGGCCACACGCTAGGAGAGGAGGGAGGAGGGCCACACGCTAGGAGAGGAGGGGGGAGGGCCACACGCTAGGAGAGGAGGGAGGAGGGCCACACGCTAGGAGAGGAGGGAGGAGGGAGGAGGGCCACACGCTAGGAGAGGAGGGAGGAGAGGAGGGCCACACGCTAGGAGAGGAGGGAGGAGGGCCACACGCTAGGAGAGCAGGGAGGAGGGAGGAGGGCCACACGCTAGGAGAGCAGGGAGGAGGGCCACACGCTAGGAGAGGAGGGAGGAGGGAGGAGGGCCACACGCTAGGAGAGGAGGGAGGAGGGAGGAGGGCCACACGCTAGGAGAGCAGGGAGGAGGGAGGAGGGCCACACGCTAGGAGAGCAGGGAGGAGGGAGGAGGGCCACACGCTAGGAGAGGAGGGAGGAGGGCCACACGCTAGGAGAGCAGGGGGCAGGGAGGAGGGCCACATGCTAGGAGAGGAGGGAGGAGGGCCACACGCTAGGAGAGGAGGGAGGAGGGCCACACGCTAGGAGAGGAGGGAGGAGGGCCACACGCTAGGAGAGGAGGGAGGAGGGAGGAGGGCCACACGCTAGGAGAGCAGGGAGGAGGGAGGAGGGCCACACGCTAGGAGAGGAGGGAGGAGGGCCACACGCTAGGAGAGCAGGGAGGAGGGAGGAGGGCCACACGCTAGGAGAGCAGGGGGCAAGGAGGAGGGCCCACACGCTAGGAGAGCAGGGAGGAGGGAGGAGGGCCACACGCTAGGAGAGAGGGAGGAGGGCCACACGCTAGGAGAGCAGGGGGCAGGGAGGAGGGAGGAGGGCCACACGCTAGGAGAGCAGGGAGGAGGGAGGAGGGAGGAGGGCCACACGCTAGGAGAGCAGGGAGGAGGGAGGAGGGCCACACGCTAGGAGAGCAGGGAGGAGGGAGGAGGGAGGAGGGCCACACGCTAGGAGAGCAGGGAGGAGGGAGGAGGGCCACACGCTAGGAGAGGAGGGAGGAGGGCCACATGCTAGGAGAGCAGGGAGGAGGGAGGAGGGCCACACGCTAGGAGAGCAGGGAGGAGGGCCACACGCTAGGAGAGGAGGGAGGAGGGAGGAGGGAGGAGGGCCACACGCTAGGAGAGCAGGGAGGAGGGCCACACGCTAGGAGAGCAGGGAGGAGGGAGGAGGGAGGAGGGCCACACGCTAGGAGAGCAGGGAGGAGGGAGGAGGGCCACACGCTAGGAGAGGAGGGAGGAGGGAGGAGGGCCACACGCTAGGAGAGAAGGGAGGAGGGAGGAGGGCCACACGCTAGGAGAGCAGGGAGGAGGGAGGAGGGCCACACGCTAGGAGAGGAGGGAGGAGGGCCACATGCTAGGAGAGCAGGGAGGAGGGAGGAGGGGCCACACGCTAGGAGAGGAGGGAGGAGGGCCACATGCTAGGAGAGCAGGGAGGAGGGAGGAGGGCCACACGCTAGGAGAGGAGGGAGGAGGGCCACACGCTAGGAGAGGAGGGAGGAGGGCCCACATGCTAGGAGAGGAGGGAGGAGGGCCACACGCTAGGAGAGGAGGGAGGAGGGCCACACGCTAGGAGAGCAGGGAGGAGGGCCACACGCTAGGAGAGGAGGGAGGAGGGAGGAGGGCCACACGCTAGGAGAGCAGGGAGGAGGGAGGAGGGCCACACGCTAGGAGAGCAGGGAGGAGGGAGGAGGGCCACACGCTAGGAGAGCAGGGGGCAGGGAGGAGGGCCACACGCTAGGAGAGCAGGGGGCAGGGAGGAGGGCCAGGGTACACCAGCAACCAGACCAAATTCATTAGCAACCAAGCAAGATAGGAAAAGGAGTGATGCTCCCAAAAATGGTAGTCCTCACACACACACGGCTAGCATCCCTTTGTGGTGCCTCCTGAGATGTGAGCCTGCCTGAACCCCGAGAGGGGGGGGAGGGGAGGGGGGGGATGCTGACGTGGCAGAAGAGAGATAAGTGCTCATGTGGGAGCAGGACAAGTTAACAGAGAAAAAGGTAGAGAGATACTGAGTGAGTGTATGGAAGAGAGAGTGGAGACCAACTACCTCTCACACGCACATCCAGCACACACACACACACACACATATATACATCCAGCACACACACACACAAACACATCCAGCACACACACACACATCCAGCACACACACACATCCAGCACACACACACACATCCAGCACACACACACACATCTAGCACATACATCCAGCACACACACACACACAGTCACTGCAGGTAAGTCTAGTCTGAGCTACAGCGCTGCAGCCTGTACAGTACATATCCACACCTCGTAGATCAACAGCACAGATCTACAGACACGATGGGACTCCCCACACACACACACTCACTCTCTCACACACACACACTCACTCTCTCACACACACACACACACTCACTCTCTCACACACACTCTAAAGGAAGAAGGAGGGAGCAGTAATACACAGGTGCTGTGAGCCTCCTCTATTGTTCTGACTCTGGGGTCAATATCATTCATAAAGACCCTCACACACCACACACACACAGTCACACACTCACACACACACTCACTCTCTCACACTCACACACTGTTCCAGTCCCCCTCTCACACTTAATTGTGCCAGTCTAAGACAATCCAGCCTGAGAGCCTATGCCTCCATTCCAGCCAGACAGCCCCTCACATCCCCTCACCTGTAATAACAAGCAGGCCTGGGCATTTCTCCTCTCACACCATCACAATTCAATTACCTTTAGCGGCGAGGCCGGGAGAGAGAACAGCTCGCCGTGCCTCCATCTATTTCAATTAAAAGATAGCGCCAGACCCTTTTTTCTCCCCAATAAATACAAATGAATAGAAGAAGATGAAGAAGAAAAGAAACAGTCGTCTGCCCATATGGGACTGACAGTAAGGATGAAAAATGAAAGGGAGAGATTTTTCAATACCAGGAGGAGAAGTGAAAATACTAAAAGTCAATGTGAGGAGGTGACATCACACACTCCACAATGTACACAATGTACACAATGTACACACACACACACACACACACACACAGGACAGCATCTCAGACACTCAACCACTATTTTGATAACCGTGTGTGTGCGTAGCCAGATCCAGAGCCTGTAGGTGGGTCACAAGGCAGGCCAGTAAGACACCAGGATCTGTCCTCTCCCCTCTCTGCCCTCCCCTCTCCCATACAGCCCCTCTTTGCCCTCCCCTCTCCCTTATAGCCCCTCTCTGCCCTCCCCTCTCCGCCCTCCCCTCTCCCATACAGCCCCTCTTTGCCCTCCCCCTCTCCCTTATAGCCCCTCTCTGCCCTCCCCTCTCCGCCCTCCCCTCTCCCCTACAGCCCCTCTCCGCCCTCCCCTCTCCGCCCTCCCCTCCAGCCCCTCTCCGCCCTCCCCTCTCCCCTACAGCCCCTCTCTGCCCTCCCCTCTCCCCTATAGCCCCTCTCTGCCCTCCCCTCTCCCCTACAGTCCCTCTCCGCCCTCCCCTCTCCTCTATAGCCCCTCTCCGCCCTCCCCCTCTCCCCTATAGCCCTTCTCTGCCCTCCCCTCTCCCCTACAGCCCCCCTCTTTGCCCTCCCAGTCTCTCCCCAGGGCAATTGAAAACACAAACATAATAAAAATAATAAAAAAGCGAGAGAGAGAGAACTTAGTGGAGAGACAACATTAAAGGAAATATTGATTCTGTCCGTCCAAGCAAAGCATCATGGTCAATAAAACCCCTACTTCCTCTTAATGGCGTTGCCAAGGCGATGCGACAGGCACTTTTGCCTATCCGTGCGTCCCCGGCAACAACACCACAAAACAGCCAGGCAGGCGAATCCTCTCTCTACGTTTTCCTTTTATTCTTAAATGCATTTTATACAACAATAATCCAGTCAGGGTGTCTGCCTTGTCAGGCTGTCAGGCCTTGTCATACTGGACCACAGGAAGCAGCGACCACAGGAAGCAGCGACCACAGGAAGCAGCGACCACAGGAAGCAGAGGGATCAGCAGAGACCGTCCCGCTCCCCGTTTACTGCTCATCAGCTTACCGCAACTAAGACCTCACTCCCTCAAACAGTCTGAACACTCCAGACACACACCGAGGTGTCCAGCCTGGTTATTGGTCGTCTGCTTCCACACAGAGGGGTCCCCCAGCAGCTGCAGATCCACACCAATCACAAACAACGCAATTAATTCGAGCCGCAATTTAGAAAATAACTGGTGTACTTCCATTTTAAAAGGTCAATACTCAAACTAAGGCTACAGATTACCTATCCATAGAAAGAAAGGAAATCAATACCTTTCCTATTGTCCGGCTCTTTTTCAATGCTAAATGTCCTTGCCCAAGCCTCCCTCCACCCTCCATCCCTCTAAATATAAACTCTTCCCCAGCCTGGAGGCCCTGCCTCTGGGTAGTGTTGTCATTAAGGGGCCTGGAGCTCATCCAGCGTCCAGGCTAATCACACTGCTCATTCACCAGGGCCTTGCTTTGGAGCTCATCCAGAACCATTCATTCAATTCAACACAACTTTATTGTCACCACACAATGCGTAGGCACATATGCAACATTAGCGAGGGAATGAAGTGTTTATCGGAGCAAACGCCACGCACACCTGTTCCACTGTGGTGGAGAGAGGGGAAGGAGGAGCGAGAGAGAGAGACAGAGAGAGAGAGAGAGAGAGATGCAGAGACAGAGAGACGGAGAGAGAGTAGAGCAGAAGAGAGAGAGAGAGAAGAGAGAGAGAGAGAGAGAGTAGAGAGAGTGAGAGAAGAGAGATAGAGGAGATGAGAAAGAGAGAGAGATAGAGAGAGGGGGCGAGAGAGAGAGAGAGAGGAGAGAGAGAGAGAGAGCAGAGAGAGACAGAGAGAGAGAGAGAGAGATGAGAGAGAGAGAGAGAGTGATGTAGAAAGAGAGCAGAGAGACAGAGAGAGAGAGGAGATTCAGAGACTAATAGAGGAAGGAAGATGCTGCCGGGATAAAAGGCTGATTCCTCCTCATCAAGGCTGGCTAATGGATCACCCACTCAGTGCCAAGGAAATGACCTCACACGGCCCCCTCTTTCAGGCATGATTAATTGATCCAGAGAGAAACAACCAGAACAACACTGGTGGGTTTGAGGAAGGGAAATACTACACTGACCTTTTTTCACTATTAATGACTCTAGAAAATAGACATTTTTCCCTCCCATATCTCCACTGCTCTGTGTAGATTGAACGGCCAATCGCAGCATCCCTACTGGGATCATACTGACTCATCCTGTCCTGTGTGCTGTGTATTGTCCTGTCCTGTGTCCTGTGTCCTGTATGTTGTCCTGTGTTCGTGTCCGTGTACTGTGTCCTGTGTTACTGTGTCCTGTGTTACTGTGTCCTGTGTTACTGTGTCCTGTGTTACTGTGTCCTGTGTTACTGTGTCCTGTGTTACTGTGTCTGGTTATGTGTCCTGTGTTAACTGTGTCCTGTGTTACTGTGTCCTGTGTTACTGTGTCCTGTGTTACTGTGTCCTGTGTCCTGTACTGTGTCCTGTGTTACCGTCTCCTGTGTCCTGTGGGACTGTGTCCTGTCCTGTGTCCTGTATGCTGTCCTGTGTCCTGTATGCTGTCCTGTACGGTGTCCTGTGTTACTGTGTCCTGTGTTACTGTGTCCTGTATGCTGTCCTGTACGGTGTCCTGTGTTACTGTCTCCTGTGTCCTGTGTTACTGTGTCCTGTGTTACTGTGTCCTGTATGCTGTCCTGTACGGTGTCCTGTGTTACTGTCTCCTGTGTTACTGTCTCCTGTGTTACTGTCTCCTGTGTCCTGTGGGACTCACCAGGCCTGCAGCTCCTGCTCTGCGATGCCGCGCTCCTCGTCCAGACCCTGCTGCAGCTCCTCTGTGATCCTCTCCTCAGCTCCTCCTCGTCACCTGGACACACACACACACACACACACACACACACCACACACCACACACACACACACACACACACACACACACACACACACACACACACACACACACAACACACACACACACACACACACACACACACACACACACACACCACACACACACACACCACACACACACACACACACACACACACACACACACACACACACAGGTGAGAATGTTTGACTGTACCGTGGCTCCTTCAACCATGTTGTGTTGATGTGAGTTCGCAGTAAGCTATCAAATGTAATGGTGTTTGAGTGTGTGCGTGTGGTCTGCCCACTGTGGAGGTAGTGAGGTGGGACAGCACTCATGGCCCCAGGCCTCTGCTGCCTTATGAGAGAGAGAGAGAGGAGAGGAGAGAGAGAGAGAGGATGAGAGAGAGAGGAGAGAGAGAGAGAGAGAGAGAGAGTGAGATGAGAGAGGTAGTGAGAGAGAGAGAGAGGAGAGAGAGAGAGGCAGGAGAGAGAGCGAGAGAGCAGGAGAGAGAGAGCAGGAGAGAGTGGAGGAGAGAGCGCAGGAGAGAGAGAGAGCAGGAGAGAGAGAGAGCAGGAGAGAGCGAGGATAGAGAGAGCGGGAGAGCAGGAGAGGAGAGCGCAGGAGAGAGAGAGAGCAGGAGAGAGAGAGCAGCTAGAGAGAGAGAGAGAGCGAGAGAGAGAGAGAGAGAGAGCGAGCGAGACCAGAGGAGAGAGCTGGCTCTATCTGCCACGCGCCAACAACCACCTGCTCTATAAAAAAAAACTCATCTCACACCGACACAAAAAAGCATTTACCCACTCAGAACCCCCCTCCCTCCCCCCCTCCCCAACAATACCTCCCCAACACTTATCCACATCCCCTCACACACTCATCTTCTTCCTCTATGGCCCGTGTCCCTCTCTTGCTGTCGCTGGCGTCATACGTGTTTGACTGTGTGTCTGTGGTGTCCTATCTCAGCAGGTAATTAACCATGAAAGTAAGAACCGGCTTGGCTAAGAGGCCAGGACGTGCTCTGCAGACAGAAGAGCAGCGCGGTGCAGCACTGCAGTGGCTGCCACGAAACGCCTGTTTGTGTGAGTGTGCACGTCTGTGTGTGTGTGCACGTCTGTGTGTGTGTGTGCGTCTGTGTGTGTGTCTGTGTGTGCACGTCTGTGTGTGTCTCTGTGTGTGTGTGTGTGCACGTCTGTGTGTGTCTGTGTGTGTGTGCACGTCTGTGTGTGTGTGCACGTCTGTGTGTGTGTCTGTGTGTGCACGTCTGTGTGTGTCTCTGTGTGTGTGTGTGTGCACGTCTGTGTGTGTCTGTGTGTGTGTGCACGTCTGTGTGTGTCTCTGTGTGTGTGTGTGCACGTCTGTGTGTGTGTGTGCCTGTGTGTGTCTCTGTGTGTGTGTGAGTGTGTCTGTGTGTGTGTGCCTGTGTGTGTCTCTGTGTGTGTATGCACGTCTGTGTGTGTCTCTGTGTGCGAGTGTGTGTCTCTGTGTGTGTGTGTGCACGTCTGTGTGTGTCTCTGTGTGTGTGTGTGCACGTCTGTGTGTGTCTCTGTGTGCGAGTGTGCCTGTGTGTGTGTCTCTGTGTGTGCGCGGGTGTGTGTGTGTGTGTGTGTGTGTGGTGTGTCTCTGTGTGTGTGTGTGTGTGTGTGTGTGTGTGTCTCTGTGTGTGTGTGCACGTCTGTGTGTGTCTCTGTGTGTGTGTGTGCACGTCTGTGTGTGTCTCTGTGTGTGTGTGCACGTCTGTGTGTGTCTCTGTGTGTGAGTGTGCCTGTGTGTGTGTGTGGATGTCTGTGTGTGCGCGGGCGTTGTGTTTTGTGTGTGCACGTACAGGGACAGATTAGTGTCCTCTACTGCATTAGATAGAGGGGGGTAATCCCTATTGTCAGAACCTATTATTACCTGGAAGAGACACTCACAGAATGCAGTGTTGAGGCTGGGTGTATAGGTGTGTGTGCGTATAGGTGTGTGTGTGTGTGTGCGTATAGGTGTGTGTGTGTGTGTGTGTGTGTGGTGTGTGCGTGTGCGTATAGGTGTGTGGTGTGCGTAACTGCGTATAGGTGTGTGTGTGTGTGTGTGTGTGTGTGCGTATAGGTGTGTGTGTGTGTATAGGTGTGTATAGGTGTGTGTGTGTGTATAGGTGTGTGTGTGTGTGTGTATAGGTGTGTATAGGTGTGTGTGTGGTGTGTGTGTGTGCGTATAGTGTGTGTGTGTGTGTGTATAGGTGTGTGTGTGTGTATAGGTGTGTGTGTGTGTGTATAGGTGTGTCTCGGTTGTGTGTGTGTGTGTGTGTGGTGTATAGGTGTGTATAGGTGTGTGTGTGTGTGTGTGTATAGGTGTGTGTGTGTGTGTGTATAGGTGTGTATAGGTGTGTGTGTGTGTGTGCGTATAGGTGTGTGTGTGTGTATAGATGTGTGTGTGTGTGTGTGTATCCCAGCTAGGAGAGCTAGCTAACTGCTGTGCTAATTAAAGTCCCCAGGAGCGTCTCAGCCCAGGTGAGGTGCGTCTGTGTTGCGTCTGTGTTGCTGCATGATCACAGGTGAGGTGCGGCTGTGTTGCGTCTGTGTTGCTGCATGATCACAGGAGCGTCTCAGCCCAGGTGAGGTGCGTCTGTGTTGCGTCTGTGTTGCTGCATGATCACAGGAGCGTCTCAGCCCAGGTGAGGTGCGTCTGTGTTGCGTCTGTGTTGCTGCATGATCACAGGAGCGTCTCAGCCCAGGTGAGGTGCGTCTGTGTTGCGTCTGTGTTGCTGCATGATCACAGGAGCGTCTCAGCCCAGGTGAGGTGCGTCTGTGTTGCGTCTGTGTTGCTGCATGATCACAGGAGCGTCTCAGCCCAGGTGAGGTGCGTCTGTGTTGCGGCTGTGTTGCTGCATGATCACAGGAGCGTCTCAGCCCAGGTGAGGTGCGTCTGTGTTGCGGCTGTGTTGCTGCATGATCACAGTGGCTCATTATTTCAGCTTGCTCTCTTAGCATCTCAGCTTACGGTGAGCAATTATCTCAAGACTGGGTCGGACACGGTATCAAAATTAACATTTAAATAGAGCGCGCTCCAGCTCATCAGCGGCGTGGGGACGGCGGGCGAAGCCACGGGTTTGGCAGGTAAGTCGCCGTTCTATCGCTGTGTTTTATTAAACACTAATCTGGGACGTCTACAGACGGAGAGGGTAACGACACGTGCCCCTCCTCAAGGATGAACCTAGCCGCTCGTTACCGTGGTGATAACCTAGCCGCTCGTTACCGTGGTGATGCCCGGGGTGGTGTTTTCGGCATGAGGGATGGCAGCACATTAATCATGCACGGGGAGGGGGCGGAGGGGGGGGGAGTAGCGGTTGTCAAGGTAGCGGTTGTCAAGGTGAGGCGAGGGAGTCTCTACGAGTCTTCTCTCTCAGGGTGGGGTTGATCATTTTGGGAGAAACGATCGTTAATGAATATTAACCACGTTAACCGACAAGATTAATAATGTCATGTTACAAAAACACATTGAATCCGAGCGCGCTGGTTGTCCCTACGTGATTGGATGCCATTTGAACACGGAAGTACAAATACAAGTTATTTTGCTGCTGGCGAAACGACGAAAACTGAGATTGTCAAAGTAGCAGAAAGTCGTTAGATTTTTCGCTATTTTCTTCTCTCTCCTCGCCTCTCAAGTAGAGCTACACACACACACACACACACACACACACACACACACACACACACACACCACACACACACACACACACACACACACACACACACACACACACACACACACACACACACACACACACACCACACACACACACACACACACCACACACACACACACACACACCACACACACACACCACACACACACACACACACACACACACACACACACACATTGTGAGTGTGGAGCTGAGCCAGGGTGACAGACGGAGAGCCGGTCCTGATATGATCACACAGTTAGAGACTCTACAAGTGCCTGGTCAGGTCAGACACAATTCCAGATTGGCCACGCCCACGCCCATCCTGACGAGGACATGTAAATGTTAAAGAGATTAAAAACTCATCAACTTCAGATATTCTCTCTCTCCCCCCCTTCCTCCTCTGCCCTCATCCTCCCTCCCCTCCCTCATCCTCCCATCCTCGCTTAAACCAGGAGTGAGAAAAACCCAGCGAAGAGGAAGAGAGAGGAAGCGAGCGAGGGGTTGATAACGGAGACGAAGGCAAATTGCGTTTCTCATCACAGGTTTCATTAACCCCGGGACCCTTGCCGAGGGCATAATCTGGAACATTACCACTTCGCCACGCTCGCTGGAGCTTCCACGACTAAGTCTCGCTCACCTTTCCCACCCTCACCTTCCTCCTGCAGTCAGCCCACAGCGCAGGCTACAGAAGCTTCCAGAAGCTTCCAGGCCCTAACCAATCAGACGTGTTCGCATGAACATCACGCAGACGTACCAGAGTTTGTTTTAGAAGAGAACGATGTTACCAGGTGTTATGACACAATTTGTCCTTTTTCTCTCCTCTCCCTTTTTTTCCCCTCTCTGTTCGTGCTCTGTCCTCCCCTCCCTCCCTCCCTCCCTCCATCTCTCTCTCCCTCCCTCCCTCCCTCTCCCTCCCTCCCTTCCGTCCTCCATCTCTCTCTCTGAGCAGTCATCTCTAAGCAGGCTATTAGGCTAACACAGTGTGTGGGCGCTGGACTATGAATATTTATAGTAAATTGGAGAAGGTGTAGGAGGATCAACCTTGACCGTTGTCTAACCAGCACACACAAACTACAAACACACACACACACACACACACCTCACACACAAAGACACATACACCCACACTTCACATCACACACTACAAACACACACACACGCACAGACACACCCACACCACACTATTTAGAGACGGACACGGCCAGAGATAGAGATGAACTTGATACCCTACACTCGTGACTCGTGAGCTCACATAATCAAACCTGCGTCATTAAGGTCACGACCTGGAGGGATTGGCTTGGACCTAAAGACCAGCAGGCAGGATCAATGTTTTCTGAGTTGACTTTCTCGTCTCATTGAGAAGTTGTCTGGCAGGGTCACAGAGGGGTCACCGTGGGGTCACGAGGGGTCACAGAGCCAGGGCGGTCTGTGTTCTGAGAGTGCTCTGACCATGAGACAGCCTTGTCACAGGTGAAAAGAGGCAGTCACTTTTAGGAAATCTGCCAAGGTGAAAGAACGAGTCTCTCTAAGGCTCAGAACTCTAAAGTCAGAACTCAGAACTCAGAACTCAGAACGCAGAACGCAGAACGCAGAACGCAGAACTCAGAACGCAGAACGCAGAACGCAGAACGCAGAACGCAGAACGCAGAACTCAGAACTCAGAACTCAGAACTCAGAACTCAGACCTAGTTCTCAGAAGAACAGGAGATGAAAGCACCAACATCTTGACCTGAATGTTGTTGATGGATTTTCATGACACACGTCATAACCTTAATAATAACATGGATCGATGGAGCCCATTCAGCCCTCGTTCACATTCAGCCACACTAGACAGCTACACTAGACAGCTACACCTCTTGATCACGGATGACCTTTGAGTTTGTGCCATATTACCAGTTCATTAGAGGTCGCCTTGACTACCATGGAAGGACCTACAGGCAAGACTTTCTAAGTCACATAACCAAAAGGGAGTTACAAACCTACTTTTATGTGTTATTGAAATCTATAAAGGACATCCTTTGAATGTACTTAGCCCAGTTAAGTGTTGTAAGGGATTTTTTTTTCATAATAGGAATAGCATTAACACGCAAAAAATAATGATAAAACATTTGGGAGATTGTCATATTTATCTTCTAATCTGCCAGCCAATTAACAAGGACAATGGAGGCGCAATTGTTTTGACAGAGAGAAAAACGGCCGACAATTTCAACGACGGCCAGACGCTAATGAAAACACTGACTTGGACACAAAACTGTTTTTGTTTCAGAACGCGTGAACGCAGATACGAGACTGATAACACCCCAGTTTAACAGGCCGAGCGGCTTTCTGAAAGCATTTTTACGACAGCAGGAAGCAGGTCTCCGTGGTTAAGGGCTTCTCCGGGATAGATAGATCTAGAAGTTGTGACGCGCTCCTAACCACACGCACACACACACATGCCTGTCGCGCTTCATAATGAGGCGAAGTTTGTTGTGTGAAACTGCGGAGGTGTCGTTTTAATCACCAGAGGCACTGCGGCGTGGAATAAGTTGGCCTTTTTTTAATTACCTCTCCGATCGGGGTGCCGTCAGGGATGGGAGCCGACTTCGCCCACCCTGCTTGTCATCCGCTAAAGAACCCTCTCCGCCCACGTTCTACCCTATTCTGTCTACTGAACAGGTGACATAACTTTCAACTGTCCTCTGTGTCACGCAGAACAACTAACAACACTCGTACGTGAGTGTTCAATGAACGCTAACATGCAGTGAGACGATGATGAGCTGGTGCTGGCTAAAATGGTTGACTTGAGGTTATAACATCGGGCATATATTTCGTTTCGGCTAGCTTGTTCGGTTAGCCAACTACGGGTTAGCATGTCAAGGTTTGCAAATTGGCTCAAGATCACAAGAAGCAAAAACGGCAATAGTTAAACAGTGAGAAAGTGGGCTAAAACTGTAAAAGACTAATAGCAGCATCAATTCATTACTTTTATTACAAGTCTGAATTAATGGTTTCATTAAGACCTTGGCGATGGCAATGCATCACGATGCGAAAGAGGTTACAGTGTGAGTTCCCAGAAAGATGACTAATTGGGATTTGGGGTGAAGGTTTAAACAGTCAGAATGAAACTAAAAATTCACAGGTGTGAATCGCCTGTTTGACCACTGAGATAAAGCCTGCTGACTACCCTTAACATGTATAAAAACAGAACCCTTCATTAAAACATCTCTTGATCAAATTCCCGATAAATATAAAACGCCTCACCCAAGAGGATTCACTTTCACAACACAATCTTCAAATATCTGACATCAAACAAGTTTTACCAGTCTAATTGAAAGGACAATATCAAGGAGTTTTTTTAAGATAGTTTATACTGAGACACAGGTGCTGTGGTACTGAACTCACCAGATGGTGCTGCTGAAGGTGGTGGTGGTGGTGGAGGGGCAGCCACTGCTTCTAGCTCTGGGGCAGGTGGAGGAGGAGGAGGTGGGGCAACCACTGCTTCTGGCTCTGGGGTAGGAGGAGCGGGGGCAGCTGGCTCCACGGGGGCAGGAGGAGGTGGAGGGGGGGGGCAACAACTGCAACTGGCTCTGGGGCAGGAGGAGGGGGGGCAACCAGTTCCACTGGGGGCTGAGGAGGAGGAGCAACCGGTTCACAAGGAGGCGGAGCAACATATTCTGGCAGGGGAGGCGCAGCTATTGGTTCGCAGGGCTGCGGAGGCGGGGACAAAGCTTCCATTGGAGGATCTGACGACAGGAGAGCGGCTGATTGGATAGCCTGGCAGGAGGAGATGGGTTCCAGGAAGGAGGGTGAGATGGATTCGATTAGAGGGAGGGGAGGAGGGGCTTCAATTAGGGGAGGAGGAGGTGGGGTTTCAATTACAGGGGGAGGGGCAAAGGTTTCAATGGGAGGCGGAGCCAAGGCTTCAATTACAGGGGGAGGAGTAAAGGTTTCAATGGGAGGGGGAGGAGCCATGGTTTCAATTATAGGGGGAGGAGCCAAGGTTTCAATTATAGGGGGGAGGAGCCAAGGTTTCAATTATAGGGGGAGCAAGCACAAAATTAGGGGTTCCACGGCAACAGGAGCAGGGGTCAGGAAAAGAGACCAGCGGCTCAACAGCAGGAGGTGGAGGAGGCGGCACTGTTACCGTGTCGACAGGTAGAGCAGGCGGTGGGGGTCACCAGGACAGGCTCGATAGCAGCGACTGCAGCAGCTGGGGGAGGAGGTGTGGGAAGGACCACGTCTATGATGGTGGGTGCTGATACCTGTTCCATCATGGAGGGTGGAGGTGGTGGGGGAGCCACCGGCTCGGGGGAAGAGGGTGGAGGTGGAGCGATGGGCTCTATGGGGGCTGGAAAGGGAGGCAAGGAGGTGATGGGGTCAAAAGGGGGAGAGATGGGGAGGAGGTGGAGAGGGGTGGGGTCGGCTACGAGGGGAGTGGAGAGGGGGGGAGGGGGGTCCGTGGAGGGGCGGGGGGCATCATCGGGGCCAGGGGCTCTCGCATGCGGTTGATGACATTCTCGGAGAGCTGGAAAAAGAAACGACGCATGATTAAACTTGTTCTTTTTTTTGGTTTCAATTTCACATTGCAGTCAGCTAGCTACTGTTGAAGAAAAACGAAACTACTGCAAGGAGGACAGTAGGCCTACAGGTGGAACTGAAGACGTGTTTGACTGGGTCACACTTTGCAAATGTGTTGTAGTGTGGGTGACTTGTTTGGTTGATGTTTACATATAAACTTATGAGACGCATACGGCAAGGACATTGTATGACAAGAGACTACCGTATAGCTGGTATATATGGCTTGCAAATGGCTGTATAATTGATTTCGGTTATCTTATGCCAAGCAGTGTCTCGTTGTGGGACGAACTTATATGCCTGATTCTACACCTTTTATAGTTAGCTTCTTTTATAAGGAGGCGACGTAAATAAATCATCACGCCACACGTTTTATGTAGCGTAATATTGGCTAAGGGACATTGCCCTGGTGACAGCTTCTAAACGTAATTTACAATACAAAAATATGCATAAAGGTTGTCATCTCCGGTCATGTCAAGTTCATTCATTCATTCATTGGCCCACTGGCGCGCGAGGAGTGACTGTTGATGCAGTTAGCATTGCTGCTGGCCACACACGCACGCTACATCATACAGCTAGCTAGCTAGGAAGCTATTATTTATGTCAACCGGTTGTCAAGCTTTACTTGCGACGGTAAAATTGTAATCTGATAATGGACGTAATATACTGAATCGCACTATAACAAACAGCTGTGTTGTACATATCCATTACAATGTTGTGGTTACACTGCTAAATTAGCTAGCTAATCTCTGCTCTCGTACTCACCCGTATGCCCTTCACAACTGTAATGTTGTCATTCTCATCTGACTCGAATGAAACACGGCGTGTACTACTGTTTGCTCCCATGTTTGACCGCTATCAGTCAAAAGCGACAATGAATTACATACAATGGAAGTTGTCATACACCAGCTTTTTGGAAGTATGATCTATTCTCTCTCTCTCACGCCGGTGACAGGGAAGCTAGGGCCGCACACCTCTGCTCACAACCACGGCTAAACTTCCGTAGCATGACGTCACATGGAAATACGACGTTGTGATTGGAAGAAACTATTTTCGTAAAGGCAAGCACTGACAGAATTCTGACAGAATTCTAAATTTAGGTGGATTTCGTTTATCAAAACAATATATATAATTAAATACGCCTACATAGTAGAATATTTACCGATTAAATCTACAATAAATCATGTAAAACACGATTAGATTATCTGTTACATAGTGTGAAATTCAATTGTATTAACCTTTACCCTAAAAAGCCAAGCAACGTCATGACACAATGTTTGACTGCAAATACCCATGGGGTTATGCTGGCTGCAGGACAGGTTGATAAGAACTAAATTCGTTCTAAATTAGACTTGGCCAAGCTCAACCCTTGACAGAACAAAAATAGCCCCTCACATTGTTTTGTTGTCGGATGAAACACACAGATCGCCCACTGTTATCTCGGCAACCCACAAGCACATCAATCAGCACAGAGGCCTCTAGGATCGACCCTAGTCCCTCCAAAATCAATGCCGTCTTCCATTTTCTTTGGGCCCACGAGATGGCCAGAGATACAGTGAGATAATACTCGCCAAGTCGCCAATACAGAAGACCATATGAACTCCCTGATACCTTTCCTTAATCATAGGATCAGTTGAAAGGATATTTGTCTTTCTTCTCTATTGGTTGATTTCTGTTGGGCTTGACAACTATCGTTTTATACGATGTTCTGTTGTTTTCTGAATAATGAAACAAAATCAGATAAAAAGAGTAGCCTGGAATAGAAAACCTATGAGTATTATAATTAACTGTCTTATGAAATATACGGAAACTCAATAGATGTTTCTCCCACGGAAAAAGGTAGTCCTTCATGACCATTCATGAACTAAACGTATTTATCGGCAATATTTTATTAATGGATGAATAATACATAATTATGTTTTCAAATAAAATGTTGCACTTTCGTCAAAGTATGCTAATAATCTATTGTGCTCTCTGTTTCTCTTTTACTGAACACAGTTGCTCGCTCAGGTGTCAGGGTACCACAGCGGAAGTATCACGGCAACAGCATCAGCAGCGAATCTAAGCAGTAAAAGACTACAAATCCCAAACGACAGTGCACATTTCTCGTTTCCCATTGGTTTGTGTCGTCCCCTACGTCGCCGCCGTCTTCCTGTTTGGGTGCAGTCGCTGGAAAAATGGCGTCTGATACAGGGAGATACAGAAGCGCCGTTAGCAAAAGCAAAGATCCTTCAGGCCTACTGATATCCGTCATTAGGTAAGCTCCATCAAACGTCTTGAAATGCATTTTTGCTAAACGTATATGCCCGTTTCTCCTCAAATGTTTGCTAAGGCTTCGCTCCGGACAAGGCTAGCTCTACTAAAGCTAACTTTATTGTGTCGCTAGCTAGGCTGGCACTGTCACATCCTGTTCTGTCAGTCATATCGGTTCGAAAATTAACAGATCAGGTGACCAACACTACGATTCAGCCCGTCTTACCCATTTTACCACATCCAGACGTCCTATTGTACCTAATCAAACACATAGTTTTCCTTTTATGCAACGTTAAGGACACCATGTTGGCTAGTTTCTCGCTACCCTATGTGTACTGCTATGATAATCGTCTGTTCAGCAACTGGACAGGACTCATTCAGTGTCAATGAGCAGTGGTCAATCATCGAAGGTAGCTTGGCAACGGCGTTTCGCTGCTATCCCATTGGTTAATTGGACGGAGGGAATCCAACCACAATTGTTGTGAGGCAGCGTTACTGTTATGGAATATGTCATTTGAGATGAGAAGCAGGATGTTAATTTAAAAGAGGGAGATGTCATGGAATGATCACATTAAGAAATGTTGATACTAACCCAATACTCATTACAGTCACTTCAGTTGTTACTAAGGTAGACTACGGTGTGTGGGTGCGTGTGGACCAGTAGTTAGAAATGGCTTCAACAGCCATAAACAGATATACAACCAGATCCTATATTTTTCAGTAGCCTGATTAGGAAAGAGTGTAGTTACTGTTTTACTGCTATGTTATAGAACTCAACAGTGACTATACAAAGTGTCATACAATTTGACCCTTTGTGTTTTTCAAGCGGGAAAAGCTGAAGGAAGGGCGATTTAGAGCAAGCACAAGGGAAGTTGGTCACTGTAGTGCAAACACGTTTATATTCCCTTAACCACAGTTGAGTAAACTTGGACAAACCAAAGGCCAAACTTTATTCCGTTACCCCCTATTGGATTTTGTGAACTTCAACTGACTCACCAAGTTATTCTCGGGTCCAAAGGGATACTTTTAAGGACCTTTCACTTTCACGCTGAGAGGAAAAGAAAAGAGTTCCCTAGTTATAATGAGCTCTTTAGGGAGACCGGAGCTGCCTCAGTAGTGAGTCTCAGTAGCTGTGAGGAGAGAGGAAGTCTATCTCTCTTATGTGATGTCACTCGGAATCAGAACTCATCCCCACAGGCATGTTAGATAGAACACCTAGGCCTATTGTTTCAAGAGTGAAAACAATCATGGCTGCCTTTTATATCCTGAACAAGACAGGGAGAGACGGTTGTTTTAGAGGTGATTTAACATGCTCTCCTCTGCGAGGTTTCCTCTGAATGGAGGCTACGTCTAGTTTAGTGGTTAAGTACCATGGAGGCTGGAGCCTTTCCGCAGTGGCTTCGGTTTGAATTTGGCCCTGACCCATTGTTCCTGTCTCCTCCACTGGTGAAATGTTTTTTTTCTGAAAAAATCTGCCTTTTGAAACTTTTTGGGGGCAAATATGTTTTCAACCTTTTGGAAAAACAAAAAATCAGAAAATATTTTTCTACCTTTTGAAATGTTTTATTTTTTTTGAATTCTTCGTACTGTTGATACATTTTTCACAAATATATATTTTAAACCTTTTGAAGGTATTTTCAAAAAACAATTTTGAACACAACAAAAAAAACACTTTCGTTTTCAAAACTTTAACTCTCACTCACACACACACTCTCACAGCGCTCTCTCTCATCGCTCTCTCTCTCTAAAACAAAACAAAAAACAACAAACTCCAGGCCAGGCTTTCACAGTCCCTCCCTGTGCTTGCGTTCAGGACCCTGTCCAGCAG
>CAEFZP010002739.1:0-12500 GCA_903064625.1 Mallotus villosus | reverse complement strand
TGCAGGTGTATAGACTCATGCTGTGCTGCAGGTGTATAGACTCATGCTGTGCTGCAGGTGTATAGACTCATGCTGTGCTGTGCTGCAGGTGTATAGACTCATGCTGTGCTGCAGGTGTATAGACTCATGCTGTGCTGCAGGTGTATAGACTCATGCTGTGCCGTGCTGCAGGTGTATAGACTCATGCTGTGCCGTGCTGCAGGTGTATAGACTCATGCTGTGCCGTGCTGCAGGTGTATAGACTCATGCTGTGCCGTGCTGCAGGTGTATAGACTCATGCTGTGCTCGTGCTGCAGGTGTATAGACTCATGCTGTGCCCGTGCTGCAGGTGTATAGACTCATGCTGTGCGTGCTGCAGGTGTATAGACTCATGCTGCGTGCTGCAGGTGTATAGACTCATGCTGTGCTCGTGCTGCAGGTGTATAGACTCATGCTGTGCCGTGCTGCAGGTGTATAGACTCATGCTGTGCGGCTGCAGGTGTATAGACTCATGCTGTGCCCGTGCTGCAGGTGTATAGACTCATGCTGTGCTCGTGCTGCAGGTGTATAGACTGATGCTGTGCTCGTGCTGCAGGTGTATAGACTCATGCTGTGCCCATGCTGCAGGTGTATAGACTCATGCTGTGCCGTGCTGCAGGTGTATAGACTCATGCTGTGCTCGGCTGCAGGTGTATAGACTCATGCTGTGCTGCAGGTGTATAGACTCATGCTGTGCCATGTGCAGGTGTATAGACTCATGCTGTGCTGCAGGTGTATAGACTCATGCTGTGCCTGCTGCAGTGTATAGCTCATGCTGTGCTGCAGGTGTATGACTCATGCTGTGCTGCAGGTGTATAGACTCATGCTGTGCTGCAGGTGTATAGACTCATGCTGTGCCCATGCTGCAGGTGTATAGACTCATGCTGTGCTGCAGGTGTATAGACTCATGCTGTGCTGCAGGTGTATAGACTCATGCTGTGCCGTGCTGCAGGTGTATAGACTCATGCTGTGCTGCAGGTGTATAGACTGATGCTGTGCCCATGCTGCAGGTGTATAGACTCATGCTGTGCTGCAGGTGTATAGACTGATGCTGTGCCCATGCTGCAGGTGTCAGCAGTGGAAGCCCTGGAAGGTCACCTGCTGCAGGTGGAGGGTCTGGGGGGACCTGCGTCTAGAGCTACACAGTAGGAAGCTGAACATCCACCTGGTGCTGATCGACGAGCTGCACCGACACCTCTACATCAAGTCCACCAGCAGGCTGGGCCTCAAGAACAAGGACAAGGGGAGGCCCGGGCAGAGGTGAGGCTGGGGGGAGGCTGGGGGGAGGCTCGGGGGAGGGCTGGGGGGAGGTGAGGCTGGGGGGAGGGAGGAGGGGAGGCCTGGGCAGAGGTGAGGCTGGGGGGAGGTGAGGCTGGGGGGAGGTGAGGCTGAGGGAGGAGGGAAGGAAAGGGAAGGAAAGGGAAGAGGGAGGGGGGGGGAGGCTGTCGTAACGAGGGGGTGTTACAGCTACGCACGTCTGTGTACGCTGCTTTAGATAAAAGACTGATAAATGAATAAAATGTAAAGGTGATGTAAAATGCAGGGTCTGGGGGAGGCTGGGGGAGGCTGGGGGGGAGGCTGGGGGAGGCTGGGGGAGGGTGGGGGAGGCTGGGGGAGGCTGGGGGAGGCTGGGGGAGGCTGGGGGAGGCTGGGGGAGGCTGGGGGAGGTGAGGCTGGGGGAGGTGGGGGGGGCTGGGGGGGGCTGGGGGAGGCTGGGTGAGGGTGGATCGGAGCTCTTCAGGATGATATGGTATGAGTGGGAGATTAACAGTATTACGGATCATTTCAATGTGGGAAGAAAATATATGAATAAAAAAAAACATTCTCATTTTTATTTTACCAAGTTGACTTTTCAGAGGAGTGGGCGTTTAGAAATATAATAGGGTCGGATAAAATGTAACTTTTAAAGTTTACTCGTTCTCCCACATCGCTATTAGCAACACATGTCCAACTGGGTGGGTTTTCTCATCCTTGAACTTCAAATATATATTTTTGCTGCTATGCCATTAAATGCAAACTAGCAAATGCTTCTTATTCAGATAGCTGCTAGAATAATAATGTGACTATTTTCTAGAGTCTATGACTATATGACTTCCTGTTAGAATGCTGTCAGCTGAATCCTCTGTGCCAAGACTCAAGCCAACATCACATTAGGGCAACGTCGGAAACTGACCTTAGAAATGTGTGTGTGCATGGATGTGTGTATGTGCATGCACGCGCGGATGTTAATAACTGTACGTGTGTGCGTGCCAGCCTGCTGCGTGGTGTGGGTGTGTGGTGTGGTGTGTGGTGAGTAGACCCCCACAGTAATTCCACTGCGGAGCCTTGCTGAGGGTTGTTGATGTATTAGCTGGGGTTAGGGAGTGACAGGTGTTAGCTCCCGTAGCGGTGCAGACGCTAACAGCAGACCACCTCCATACAGCCCAGTCACTTACCAGGGCCAGATGCTAACAGCAGACCACCTCCATACAGCCCAGTCACTTACCAGGGCCAGATGCTAACAGCAGACCACCTCCATACAGCCCAGTCACTTACCAGGGCCAGATGCTAACAGCAGACCACCTCCATACAGCCCAGTCACTTACCAGGGCCAGACGCTAACAGCAGACCACCTCCATACAGCCCAGTCACTTACCAGGGGCCAGATGCTAACAGCAGACCACCTCCATACAGCCCAGTCACTTACCAGGGGCCAGATGCTAACAGCAGACCACCTCCATACAGCCCAGTCACTTACCAGGGGCCAGATGCTAACAGCAGACCACCTCCATACAGCCCAGTCACTTACCAGGGCCAGATGCTAACAGCAGACCACCTCCATACAGCCCAGTCACTTACCAGGGCCAGATGCTAACAGCAGACCACCTCCATACAGCCCAGTCACTTACCAGGGCCAGATGCTAACAGCAGACCACCTCCATACAGCCCAGTCACTTACCAGGGCCAGGCTTCCACCCTCCGCTCTGGCTCACAGTCGCCCCGCTCACCAGCTGACGCTGACGGGGTGAGGGGCTCATTGTGAAGCTCCCCGCCATTTGCAGACACAGCGGAGGTGTGTTGTGGTGGGAGGCGCGATAAGGCAGCACACCGTGTAGGTGTGTTGTGGTGGGAGGCGGGATAAGGCAGCAACACACGTGTAGGTGTGTTGTGGTGGGAGGCAGTGATAAGGCAGCACACACAGCGGAGGTGTGTTGTGGTGGGTGGGTGCTGCGATCAGACAGATGGAGGAGGGTTTGGGTGAGGGCACGTCTCCACCTCTTCCTGTTTTTCCCTCTTTGCGTAATTGCAGCGTTTGATGATTAGGTGAGGAGGAGGAGGAGAGGGGGAGGGAGGGGAGGGAGGAGGGGAGAGAGGGGGAGAGAGCGGGAGAGAGGGAGGGAGGTGAGTGAGTATTGATGAGTATAATGACGTGGTGGCTGATGTAAAACATGGCTTGTGGGAACGTTTAGAGGAGGTTGTTGATGCTGATGTTGGTCCTCTCTGTTTCCCTCCAGTTCTACGGTTAAAGACACATCTCCACTCCCCATCATGGACGTGAGCAGCCTGTCCACCCCTCGAAAGCTGATGGACTCTTCCCAGTTCAGCACCCCTGGCTCCAGCAGTGGTACGCCCCAAACCGTACCACGACTCAAAGAGAGGAAGAGAGGGAGAGAGAGGGGGGCGGGAGGAACAAACTACATTTGAGTTCCTGTTTTGAATCTAAGAGTAAATGAGTTAAAAGGCGATGTTCGGCGCGATAATGAAATCATTAGCAAGGATCTCATCGCTGCTTTTACAAGCATTAGCATCCAATTAGAGGTGTTTGCAGCGACGACTACAAGCTAAAATACACACCTCATCCAAAGCTGTTTGTCACTCCCTCTCTCACACAGACACACACACACACACCCACACACACACAGACAACCACACACACACACACAACACACACACAACACACACACACACACACACACACACACACACACACTCGTTCCCTCCACCCCTCCCTCTTGTATCTCTTTCCCACTCTCCTGTAGCCAGTCACATACATCAAAGCATCATTAGGGCCGTTTCACAGTCCCGTACATTCCCATGGTTACATTCCCATGGTAACATTCCCATGGTAACATCAGGAAGATTCTGCCCCTCCGCGTGTGTGTCATTAGTCACCATGCATCACTGTCAACACAGGCAGCATTCATTACAGCTCACATGGGAATCACCCTGAGTGGGAGAGTGCTCTCTAAATCAGTGTGTGCAGGTGTGTGTCTCTGTGTGTGTATGTGTGTGTTCTCTACAGTGTTGTGTCTGTGTGTGTTGTTCTCTGCAGTGTTTGTATGTGGTGTTTGTGTGTGTGTGTCTCTGTGTGTGTTCTCTACAGTGTGTGTGTGTTCTCTACAGTGTTTTGTCTGTGTGTGTGTGTGTGTGTGTGTCTCTCTGTGTGTGTGTGTGTGTTCTCTACAGTGTTTCTCCCAAGGCTGTTGGAATGCCAGATGTAGGAAAGAAGTTATGCGTAAAAGTAGAATGAGATCCGTTTCTACTCCCCCAGTGAACCCCCCCTCCCCTGTTCGCTCACAAAACCATCCTGTCGCCCCCCTCCTCTCCAGAACAGCAGAGATTTACTTCCACCCACCACAATTGCTCATGTTTGCGTGTGTGTGTTTTTTATTTCACTAACACAGGTAGAGAGAGAGCACTATTAATTCACACCCAGGGCCTAACTCAGTTCCCAGCGCTCAACTGCATCTCTCTCCTCACATTAGCACAAAATGCTAGCAATTAGCCTCCGCGGCGAGCTAAGTGCCTCGCTAGTCACGACAGTCACGACGCTAGCTGCCGCTTCCATCAACGGCGCCTCGCTAGACGCATCTAATGGGGCCCGGCGCACATCATTTACGGGTGTTAATTGTCGTAAATATTACGCAAACTGCGGAGAGGTGGAGGGAGGGGAAGTCTATTACTTTGCCATAAACATTAACTCTCTTAGCGTTAGCTTGCTTGATGGGATTTGGGGGCTGAGTCAGAGCGGAGGGAAGGGCTCCGTTTAGATGCTAATAGGCTGTGGAGGAGGGGGAGGAGAGAAGGAGGAGGGGGAGGAGAGGAAGGAGGGGGGAGGAGGAGGGGATGCAGGTGTGCTGAAGACAGACTGAGGTGCAAATCTGTTTGTTTTCTTTCCTCACTCAGTTTCCCTGAAGACTGGGTATAGTCGAGGGAGATATGGAGGGATGCTAAGCTAATGATCGTGTGCTAGCACAAATAACACTGCCTCTCCGTGTGTGCGTGTGTGCGTGTGTGTGTGTGTGTGTGTCTGTGTGTGTGTGTGTGTGTGCAGTGCGTGACCTGCAGACTCAGCAGGATGCCCGTGAGGATCTACCAGAGGTGGACCCAGAAGAGAACAGTGCAGAGTTATGGGCATCCTTATCAAGGTACACACACCACACACACACACACACACCACACACACACTGAGGGTCTTCCTGGTCCCCTCCAGGGCCACACACTGAGGTGTTCCTGGTCCCTCTTCCATGGCCACACACACACACACACACCACACACACACACACTGAGGTCTTCCTGGTCCCCTCCAGGGCCACACATGAGGTGTTCCTGGTCCCTCTTCCATGGCCACACACACACACACACACACACACAACACACACACACACACACACACCACACACACACACACACACTGACGTGTTCCCGGTCCCTCCTCCAGGGCCTGGCCAAGCTGAAGAAGATCCCGGAGGCTGTGAAGGCCATCATGGAGCGTCTGGAGCCGGAGCTCAAACAGATCCTCAAGAGATCCACCACCCAGATCGCAGACCCACGCCTACCAGAGGGGAGAGAACCTGGCCAGCACAGCCTCGGTGAGGAGGGAGGGGGGGAGAGGAGAGAGGGAGAGAACCTGGCCAGCCAGCCTCGGTGAGCTGGGGAGGGGGGGGAGAGAGGGAGAGGAAACCTGGCCAGCCAGCCTCGGTGAGGAGGGAGGGGGGGGAGGGAGAGAGGAGGGAGAGAACCTGGCCAGCCAGCCTCGGTGAGGAGGGAGGGGGAGGAGAGAGGGGAGAGAACCTGGCCAGCCAGCCTCGGTGAGGAGGGGAGGGGGGGGAGGAGAGAGGGGAGAGAACCTGGCAGCCAGCCTCGGTGAGGAGGGAGGGGGAGGAGAGAGAAGGAGAGAAACCTGGCCAGCCTCGGTGAGGAGGGAGGGGGGGGAGAGAGGGGAGAGAACCTGGCCAGCCTCGGTGAGGAGGGAGGGGGGGGGAGAGAGGGGAGAGGAGAACTGGCCAGCCAGCCTCGGTGAGGAGGGAGGAGGGGAGAGGAACCTGGCCAGCCAGCCTCGGTGAGGAGGGAGAGAGAGGGAGGAGAACTGGCCGAGCCTCGGTGAGGAGGGGAGGGGGAGGAGAGAGGGGAGAGGAGGAAACTGGCCAGCCTCGGTGAGGAGGGAGGGGGGGGGGAGAGGGGAGAGAACGCCGCCTCGGTGAGGAGGGAGGGGGGGGAGGAGAGGGGAGAGAACCTGGCCAGCCAGCCTCGGTGAGGGGGAGGGGGGGGAGGAGACTGGCCAGCCAGCCTCGGTGAGGAGGGAGGGGGGGAGAGAGGGGAGGACCTGGCAGAAGCCTGGGAGGAGGGAGGGGGAAGGAGGAGGGGGTGGAGGGGGGAGTGAGGTGGAGGAGGACGAGGAGGGAGGAAGGAGGAGGAGGGAGGAGAGGGGGGAGGGAGAAGGCGGAAGGAGGAGGGAGAGAGGAAGGGGAGGGGGGCGGAGGGGGGAGGAGGAGGGAGGAGGAAGGGGAGGTGGAGGGGGTAAAGGGAGGGAGGGAGGGGGGAAGGAGAGAGGAGAGGGGGAGGGGGGAGAAGAGGAGGAGGAGGGAGGAGGACGGGAGAGGGAATAAAGGAGGAGGATGGGAGGCATGGAGAGAGGGAAGGGAGGGGGGGAGACGAGGAGGAGGGTGGTGGAGGGAGGGAGAGGAGGAGGGGCAGGAAGAGAGGGAGGGGGAGGAAGGCAGGCAGAAGAGAGGAGGGAGGGGGGGGGACGGTGGAGAGATGGGAAGAAGAGAAGGAGGAGGGAGAGGAGGAGGCGGGCAGGAGGGAGGAGGAGGGGAGGGGATGGTGGGGGGGAGTTGCTCACTGTTGTGTTTGCATGCAGACACGTTTCGTGCACATGCGTGCATGTTGACTTGCGGAAGTTCAAGTCGAGGCCTGTTGCTAGGAAAACTCCACCCAGAGCAGGGTAGTCTGGGAAAGGCGTTCTTGCATATTGCAGACATCGATAGCTCTTACAGCTTCCTGCTCTCGGGTTGGACTAATCGCTTTGCTTTTCCATTGAACTCATCAAGGTAGATTGGTTGGACTTTTTGGTTTTGGGGGGGGGGGGTTAGAGATGGGGCTGTGACAAGGTCAGTGTGATTTAGGTTCACTTGAAATGCTATGGTGTGGGTGTGTGTTGGGGGGTGTGAGTGAGAGTGTGTGTGTGTGTGTGTTGGGGTCTGTAGGTGTGTAGTGAGAGTGTGTGTGGTGTGTGTGTGTGTAGTGAGAGTGTGTGGCAGCGGGTGTTTTGACCCCCATGCACCTCTTGCCCCGAACAGGTTTCCTGAAAGTCCTCCAGGTCCAATAAATAACATAATCTGGCTGAGTTACGACTACTGCTGTTCCTTCAGGGATTGGACATCCAAAAACACACACACACACACACACACAAAACAAACTCACAATAAAAAAAAAAACTCAAAAAAACAAAGTAAAAAAACACACAAACAACACACACTACAAAGACACAAACAGAAAGCACAATCACAAACACAAACACAGCAGCACTCACACACACAGCACAAACACAACACCATAAACACACACACACTCACAATACACTCACACTACACTCATACACACACTCACACTCACACACACACACACACACACAACAACAGTTCTCACACACTCTCACACACACTCTCACACACACACATCACACAAACACACCACACAACACACAACAGAGCATTGACCTCTTGCCAGCCCTACGGATGGCCAGATCATCAACAGGCCCGGCCCCGTCATCACACCGGTGGGTGTGTCAGGTGGGTCAGGTGCGGCCCCACGGGGCCCCGAGGAACCAGAGAGGAGCGGGGGGGGGGGGGGGGGTGGGAGGGAGAGACAGCTCTGATCTCCATGCTGCTCTCACAAATCACTCATGCAGGGATGATGACAGGATAAACAAAAGAAACAGTGGGGAGTGTGTGTGAAGAAGTGTGTGTGTGTGTGTGTGTGTGTGTGTTGGGTGTGTGTGTGTGTGTGTGGTGTGTGTGTGTGTGTGTGTGTGTGTGGTGTGTGTGTGTTGGTGCTGGTGTGTGTGTGTGTGTGTGTGGTGGGTGTGTGTGTGTGTTGTGTGTGGTGTGTTGTTGTGGGTGTGTGTTGTGTGTGTGTGGGTGTGTGTGTGTGTTTGTGGCTGTGCGTGGCCGTTACGCATATTAGACCGCTGTTGTGTTGTGTTACATGAATGATGTACTCGTGTGTGTGTTTTCCCCTTCGTCCCCTCACAGCTCCCTCAGAACACACTTGTGCTCAGAGACGCGGAGGGCTTATTGGGATTTGTGATACTCCGCGAAAGAAAGAGAAGAGTAAAGAGAGTAGAGAGAGAAGAGGGAGAGAGAGAGCGTATCGAGTAGAGATAGACTCAGCTCCTGGTATCTCTAGCTATCTCGATGAGCGAGCGCTGATCTCCTATATACTATCTCTCTCTCTCTCTCTTTCTCTAGTCTAGTGGGACGCGGTCGAAACCCATCAGTTCCTTCGCTTCGCTCGGCAGAAAAGAACACGGCGGAAATGTGGGGAGGAAGGATAGGAAGGACTGTGTAGAAGGAATCGCTCGCACGCTCAGTTAGTATTTAGTGCTAAGACACACGGAGACTCTGGGAGAGGAAGTAGATTTCTGAGTATTGAGACCCGGTCAGCTCATCCCTCTCTCTCTCAGCCTCTTCCCTCTCTCTCTCAGCCTCTTCCCTCTCATCTCCGGCCCATCTCTCTCTCTCAGCATCTTCCCTCGCATCCCGGTCATAGATAACCTCATCTCTCTCTCCAGCCTAAACGCTCTCTCCAGCCTCTCCCTCTCTAGATCTCAGTTCCCTGGTCTAACATCGCTCTCTCTCTCCAGCCTCATCTCTCTCTCTCCAGCCTCGTCCTCTCTCGCAGGTCCATTGCCTAACCTCCCTCTCGCTCTCCAGCTCATCTCTCTCTCTCCAGCTCATCTCTCTCTCCAGCCTATCTCTCTCTCCACCTCTCTCTCTCCCGGTCTCTTGTCTAACTCATCTCTCTCTCTCCAGCCTCTTCCCTGCATCGCTCAGCCTCTCTCCCCTCTCCCTCTCCCGGTCTCTAGTCTTGTCTAACCCCATCTCCTCTGCTCCGGAGGACTTCAGAGCCCTGTTGTATAAAAAAGTGAGAACAGACCTGCGTCCCGTGCAGACACGCTGTGGGCAGACACGCGTGGGACAGCTGTGTGTCACTCCTGCAGCGCGGGACTGACTGACAGATGCTGCTAATTGTTGTCAGGAGAGCACTGCTAGCGAGCGCTGGGGAAGCCCCGCCCTCCCAGAGGCCATGCTGCTCAGCAACCCGCTCAGCACTGCACTGAGGGAGGGGGGGGGGAGGGGGGGGGGGGGGGGGGGAAGGAGACGGGAGGAGGGAGGGGGAGGCGGGAGAGGGGGAGGGGGAGGCGGGAGGGGGAGGGGGTTGGAGGGGGGAGACGGAGGGAGGAGGGGATGGGGGGGGGGAGGAGGGAGGAGGGAGCGAGGGGGGACCGTGGGAGGAGGGTGGACAGGGGAGGGGGAGAGCGGAGGGAGGGGGGAGGAGGGAGGGATGGGGTGGGAGGGGAGGAGAGAGAGCGGAGGTGGGGGGGGAGGAGAGGAGGAGGGGAGGAGGAGGGAGGGGAGGGAGGGGGGAGGAGGAGGGGGAGGAGGGAGGAGGGGAGGGAGGGAGGGAGGGAGGGAGCGGAGCGGGGGAGAAGGGAGGGAGGGAGAGGAGGACGGAGAGGGAGGGAGGGAAGGGGGGAGGGAAAGGGAGGAAGGTGAGGAGAGAGGGAGGGGGAGGCGAGGAGGGAGGGAGGGAGGGAGAGGAGGGAGGGAGGAGGGAGAGGAGGGAGGGGGGAGGAGGGGGGGAGGGGGGGAGGAGAGGAAGGGGGAGGGAGGGAGGAGGAGGGGGGGAGGGGGGGGAGGAGGGGGGAGAGGGGGAGAGAGAGGGAGGAGGAGGAGAGGGAGGGGAGGAGTGGTAGCAGGAAAGGAGAGGCTTTAAAAGGACATATCATTTGTGTTAGAACGTTAGGCAGGACCAAACGTGTCAGGCTAAAACACAGAGCAAGGTTTATTCATCTGTATGCTATCTGCTGTGTTCCTACACATTGTGTGGTTCTGGCTCCTAGGCCAGGCTTCTAGGACAGGCTCCTCGTGTCAGGGTCCTAGTGAAAGGCTTTTTTGTTGTCCTAGTGTCAGGTCTGTTGACATCCGACCACAAGCAGAAATGGTTCCTGAGATTAATCTCCACCGCTTCTTTGAAAGTTTGTCCTTGTACGGACAAAGCTGTTGTGCTGAGAAGAGCTGTACTGAGCAGTTGCTCCGTCGGTGATTCCAGCGATTTGAATGAATCCACTAACGCAGCCTGTGTTGCTTCAGCTTCGTTTGAGCTGGAGATCATCTCTGTGGGTCAGGCCCCCCGGTAAAGGGAGCCTTCAGATGGAGATCATTCTGGTGGTCAGGTTACAGGAACCTCAGTGGAGATCATCTCTGGTGGTCAGGGTTACAGGAGCTTTCCGATGGAGATCATCTCTGGTGGTCAGGGTTACAGGAGGGGGAGTGGGGAAAATGGACTTTAGGGCCAAGCCCAATACGTCCCACTGACCCCTTCCCCTTGGTTTTACTCCCGTACCATGGCCCTCGAAAACAGAGGGGTTAAGGGCTACATAGGCCCCTTAGGAATTGGGGACGACACTGGTACGTGTAATCAATCTAGCACGCTTTCTGAAAAACCCTCCTCCCTCCAGTCTACACACAGCAGGATAGGTGTTAACCATGTGCTCCTCTACACAGTCATACCAATCCACCAGTACGAAGCAACAGGGGGCTGTAGTATGAACACCCTGAGGCCACAGTACTGTCCCGGTGCGATTACCAGAGAAACTACAAGTCCCAGTCCCACCAAACTCCTCTGCCAACTCCCTCCTTCACGTCCTGTCCGTCTCTTCACCTGCTCCCAGCGCTGCGGTCTTGACACGCGTGTCTCTCCCTCTGGCGCCCTATACAGGCGGCCGAGCTGGAACTGCTGGAGCTGCCTGTTTGACAAGTTGCAACGCGGTGGCTCACGGCCCACAGGTCCCGGTGCTGGCCAGCGCAGCAGGCACGGCCGCCATCGGCCGCGACGCCCTCAAGCTGTACGAGCAGGCCGACGCCATCAAGCGTACGAGGAGCAGGCGGTTGTACGCAAGATCCAGACGGTGCTGCAGGTGAGCACACACACACACAAACACAGGAAGGTCACACACACACACACACACACACAGAGGAAGGTACACACAAGTACACCCACACACACAACACACACAGAGGATGGTCACACACACACACACACACACGCCCGAAGCGCAAGGTACACACACACACAGACGGAAGGTTCACCCACGCAGACCACACACACACATAGAGGAAGGTTCACGCACACACACAACAACCAGAGGAAGGAGTACACACACGCACACACGGCTCACAAAAGGCTCGACTCTATCTACACACACACATACAGACATCAGGTTTCCCGCAGAAAATGTGTGATGGTACTGAGGACCATCGTGTGAGGATGAGAGAGCACAGGATGTCTGTACCCTCTCTCCCACCAGACCAGCTCTGTCCCCCCGTTCCCCACTGTCTCTAAACAAGCCCAAATAAACAAAAAGGACAAAATAGGAAAAGAAAAAGGGGGACCAAGAACAAAGCGGCAAAAAATCAAAAAGGGGGAAGCAAAGGAAAACAAAATACAACAGGAGACCCAATAAACACACAGTGGAAAACCCCACACCAGGGGCCCCCCTCAACAGGGGCCCCCCTAAAACAGGGGCACACCATACCCACGAGTCGGCCCAATTCACCCAGGGGCCCCCCCTCCCCCCCGGCCCCCTTCACCCAGGGGCCCCCCTCCCACAGGGCCCCCTTCAACGGCACCTCAACAGGGGCCCCCGCTCACCCCGTGGCCCCCCTTTTCCCAGGAGCCCCTGTAGTAATAGTGTTCCCAGCCAGAGCCATCAGCTCTCCCTCTTTCACCGTCCCCAGACCCTCTTACCTTATCAGCCTTCTGCATTCTCCTGTTCCCTGCTATGAAAAGATGTCCACCTAACAGACTTAGGAGACGGCTTTTAAAGAACAGCTTCAAAGAAGGATCTCCTGCTACTTGGGAGAAGGATGGAAAGCTGGGAGAAGCTGAGCTTGATGGGCTGGTTTAATTTTAGTCCTTTAATTGGTGCATGTTGG
>CAEFZP010002738.1:0-13131 GCA_903064625.1 Mallotus villosus | reverse complement strand
CCCCCCCCCCCCGGGACCCACATTGTGTGAGCCAGATAAGGACAGATGAGCGTGAACCCTTTTAATAGTAGAGCCTCCAGCTGTGAAGGAACCGTCCTGATTAGCCTCATGAAACTGACGGTAGGAATTGGTGTGTGTGTGTGTGTGTGTGGGTGTGTTGTGTGTGTGGAATGAAAAGGAGGCAGGACTCCAGAACTAGGGATAAGACTGTGCTGACATCACCCATACAGTCCAGCACAACGACTGTACTACAGTGAAATTCAGAAAGTATTCTTTAGCCAGACCATCTGTTCCTGCAGCTCTGGTGTATCAGGGGATAACAGGCCCTGGTGGTCCAAACCTTAGCCCTGGTGGCATGTGGCTGCTGGGAACGCTCAAAACTTTCGAAGGAGTGTATAACCTTGCCCCGAACGATGCCTCTCCACAGCTTCATGGCCGAGGCGACAGGAGTTCTGACTTGGACTGCGGGTCGTGTCCTGGAAGTGCAGCGTGAAATTGCTGGGCCCTCAAACCACACACACAGGTGTGTGCCTCTGTAACGTGTTTTGATCCATTGAGTTTGCCATGGGGACAAGATGAGCAAAGCACCGAGATCACCTCATCGTCATTTGGAGTGGGACACCCAAAGGGTATGATTGCTCACGTAAATGAGAGACTTTGGTTTCCTATTTATCGTGAGAGAATCTATTTTATCGGGTCTAAAAACAAGTCTTGCTTGTCGAATGGGTAAACGGGTGTGAATGATGGCATAATTGCGATGGTTTTCCTTTGCAATAACTCTTCAACGCAACAACATTCGTTCAAAGTAAAGGGGGTCTCTGCATACTTCCTGAAGCCACTGTATATACATACGTGTGTGCATGTGCTGTGTGTGCGTTTGTGGATGTGTATGTCGCGGTGTGTGTATGTATGGTGTGGAAAACTGTTCATTTCGTCAGGGCAGCCCCAGGGCACAGCTATGTGGACACTCTAGGTGTTCCGTACCCCCCACACTAACCTTCTGCATGTTCACAGTCCTGCCTTCCCCTTAACACCTCCACACACACACACACACACACAGATGGCCTTTGCTTAATATCATTAATAATTGTGTGTGTTGTGGGGGGGGGGGGGGGGTATGTAAAGAGAGAGAAAAGAAGAAAAAACCGGAGGAACGAGGGAGAGGAAAATCGAGAGCTGGAGAGTGTGAATAGTGTGTTGTGTGAAAAGAGAGAGAGACAATAGAGAGAAAAGAGAGAGAGAGAGAGAGAGAGAGCAGAAGAGAGAGAGAGAAAGAGATCGGAGAGAGGAGAGAGAAGAGAAAGAGAGAAAGAGAAGAGAGAGAGAGACGACCAGAAGAGAGAGAGAGACAGAAGAGAGAGAGAAAGAGAGAGAGAGAGAGAAGGAGATAGAGAGGAGAAGCCGGGGGTTGATATATCTCTTTGACTACAATCAAGCTTGTGTTGGTGAAGAGACAGCTCACATCTAGAAAAGGGAGAGAGAGAGAGAAGAACGAGAGAGAGAGAGAGATAGAGAGAGAGAGAGTAGAGAGAGAGAGAGAGAGAGAGAGAGAGAGAGAGAAGAGAGAATAGAGAGCGACCAAGAGAAGAGAAAGAGAGAAGAAGGTAGAATCTATCTTCTCTCTATCTCTCTCTATCTGTGTCACACACACACTCTTCACACTCTCAGCTCTCGATTTCCTCTCCCTCGTTTCCTCCAGGTTTTTTCTTCTTTTTCTCTCTCTTTACAGTACACACACACACACAATTATAATGATATTGAAGCAAAGGCAAGCCTGTGTGTGTGTGTGTGTGTGTGTGGAGGTGTAAGGGGAGGCAGGGACTGTGAATATGTCAGAAGAGGTTAGTGGTGGGGGGGGGACAGGACACCCTAGAGTGTCCACATAGCTGTGCCCTGGGGCTGCCCTGACTGGAAATGAACAGTTACACACACATACACATACACACACGCGACCATACACATCCACAAACGCACACACAGGCACATGCACACACGTACTGTATATACAGTGGCTTCAGGAAGTATGCAGAGACCCCCTTTACTTTGAACGAATGTTGTTGCGTTGAAGAGTTATTGCAAAGGAAAACCATCGCAATTAATGCCGAATCATTCTACACCCGTTTACCCATTCTGACAAGCTGAAGACTTGTTTTTAGACCCGATAAAATAGATTCTCTCACGATAAATAGGAAACGAAGTCTCTCATTTACGTGAGCAATCATACCCTTTGGGTGTCACACTCCAAATGACGATGAGGTGAATCAGGTGCTTTGCTCATCTTGTCCACCTATGGCAAACTCAATGGATCAAACACACTTTACAGAGGCACACACCTGTGTGTGTGTGTGAGGCCCCAGCATTCACGCTGCACGTGTCAGGACACGAACCAAGCCGCGAAGTCCAAGAAACTCTCTGTCGACCTCGGCCATGAAGCTGTGGCGAGGCATCGGTCGGGGCAAGGTTATACGACTCCTTCGAACGCTTTGAGCGTTCCCAGCAGCCACATGGCCTCCGAGGGCTAAGGTTTGGTGACGACCAGGGCCTGTCGTCCCCTGGATAACACCATAGCTGCAGGAACAGAATGGTCTGGCCAAAGAATACTTTCTGAAATGTCACTGTGTACAGTCTGTGTGCTGGACTGTATGGGTGATGTCAGCACAGTCTATCCCATTCTGGAGCCTCCTCTTTCATGTCCACACACACACACACCCACACACACACACACACACACCAATTCTACCGGCAGTTTCATGCAGGCTATATCAGGACGGTTCCTTCACAGCTGGAGGCTCTACTATTAAAAGGGTTCACGCTCATCTGTCTTTATGCTGGCTCACCACAATGTTCCTGTCTCTGGGAGAGAGAGAGTAAAAGAGAGAGGGAAAAGAAGCGGACGAGCGAGGACAAAAGGATGTGATAGTAAAAGGAGCAGCGAGACGCATGAGAGAGAGTAGAGAGCGGAGAGAGATACAGGGGCAAGAGGTCAGTGGCGAGGCCAGGAGCGAGAGATCGCAGCCGCGAGAGAGCACTCATCGCGGATGCAAACAGACGGGAAAAGGTGATAGTCTTGGGCTAGAGTCTTGCAAATAATCGTTGTGGACGAGATGGTGTTGTCTCTTCTCTAGCTCGATAGAGAGAGACAAGAGAGAGTAAGAGCGAGCGAGAGAGAGCGTAGCTGATCTCTGTCTCTCTCTCTCGAGCGAGCGACTCGAGTCTCTCTCTCTATCTGTATCTCGCGAGCTCTCGGGTCAAATGTCTCTCTCGCTCTCTCTCTCTCGCTTTCTCATATGAGCCAGTGATGGCGCACGCATCGGCATACATACATGCCATAAACATGAACACGGGAGGGCGTATCCACGGTGTGAGGTTTCCACGGAGACCTGAGGTCAGGACAGGGTGGGTAAGTGCTGTGTGCCAGGGAGGCATGCTTTGACTGAAGAGCCAATCAAACGGACCAATCTCCAAAGACGCTGGAGCCGCCGGAAGAGGGGGACAAGAGGAGGAAGAGGAGAAAAAAGAGGAAGGTGTAGAGAAGGGGAAAGAAAGGGGGGGAAAAGAAAGGGAAGAGAGAGAGAGAGAGCGATGGAGAGGAGAGGGAGAGGGAAGAGAAGAGAGGGAGAGGAAAAAAGGCGAAGGGGGCGGAGAGCGAGAAGAAGGAGGGAGAGAAAGGTGCAGAAAGAGAGGGGAAGCAAGCGAGGAAGTGAAAGAGCGAGCGCGAGAGAAGGGGGAAGCTAAAAGAGGCAGGGAGAACGGGACAGAGAGACCAATCTCTTTTCCTTCTCCTTTAGGTTTACAACCCCTCCTTCCCACTTTCCTCTCCTCTGGTCTCTCCCCCCCACCCACCCCCCACCCCCTCCCCCCCCCCCCCCCCCCCCCCTCTGTCACAGTACAGTGTAAGACCTGCACAAGGTTAGAGACGGTTGTGAAACCGACGGATGGTGGGTTGAACGGGCTGGGGACCTTGAATGTTGGGAATAGAGCCGGCCTCCTGTTGATCCGGCCCAGGACAGTCAAGGACAGTACTCAACACTACCTCCATCGGTGCGTGTGATCTAGTGTGATGCGAGTGGGGAGGCACTAACTTTTTGGTGCAGGGCCTGTGTGCGCAGCAGACGGAGCTAATAAAACAGGGAGGGGAGTCCGAGGCGTGACGCAGCTCTGGTCGATCGCAGACGCGTAGAAGAGGTCTGAGAACAGATGGTAGAGCCGCCGGGAGACGGGCGCGAACGAAAGAACGTCAACGAGGGGCGGGGAGGGAAAGATGGAAGCAAGGCGTGAGCGGCAGGGCGGGAACTGCTAACGACGGGCGCGGCATGCGGTGGAATGGTGTGTGTGTTGTGTGTGCTGTGTCAACTGGTGTTCACGCCTCGTACAGCTAAGAGCGACAAACAGCGGCCTATCATGGGTGACAAAACACACCTCCCTGCGATGACGACACAGTCTCGTTCAAGAAAGGACAGCGACACTCCTGACGACCACCGCTACGGTGTGTGAACGCTCACCTCTCGGTGTGACGACGCGCACCTTCTCTCGCGGGCTCGCCGCAGGAGCGCACGAGGGCCAGCGCGAGCGCATGCTTCGAGACTGACAGGAGGGAGCGGCAGATGGGTACGGGGAGAGAGGCGTGCGCGCGGGCGATAGGGCAGGGGAAGACGCAGCTGCGCGGAGCTTCTCCGCTGCGACGAAGCACGACCCGCCCCGGACAGCACCCGTGCAAAAGGAACAGAGGTTAGATCCGCTGACCCACCCTGACAGGGTGGGGTTTTGCGATGTTTCCACTCCAAGTGAACTGACATTTGAAACGGGGCGCACAAGGTGGCTGTTGGTATGATGTAAACACGACAACACGCCAGTAGGGTAGTAATATTGGAGGATGATGAAACACCCCCCGATAAAACAGCGATAGTAACCTCAGAGAAAAGGGAATGGTCGAGGGATAAGTATGAATGGAGTGAAATATTTGAGTGAGGGCGCACAGGGGAGAGAGGGGGAGAGGGAGAGAGGGAGAGCGGTGAGCAGGGAGCGTGTAGAGGGAGCAGCTCTCTATCTTTCTACTCTCTCTCTCTCTCTCTCTCTCTCTCTCTCTCTCTCTCTCCTGTTCCCCCCCCCAGCGTGCCCCAGCAGACAGTGAGCCGTTTAATCAGATTAGTCGTGACAAGGCCTCTTCAGCCTCTAATGAAAACACCTCTTTATCCGCTAAGCAAAACATTTGAAGCGGGGAAAAATGAATACTACACTCTAATTACCACGAGAATAACTCAACTGAGTAGGCCTGGGACGATAAACCAACATTACAGCACGCATGCACACACACCACACACACACACACACCACACACCACACACCCAGGGAGCAGTTAGCAGCGCTGGCACTGACGCCGCCACATGCAGTACTCTCACACACACACACACAGATGTACACAAACGCACGTACACACAAAGACATACACCAATGGACACGCAGAGAGGCGCACGCGCACGTAAACAAACACACACACACTCTGCGCCGCTAATGAATGGTTTCGCTGCTTAAGAATGTTGTCCCGTTAGCCGTGACAGGGTCGCCGTGACGATGAGCAGGAGGAATGCCCAGGAAGAGCAGACGATATTGTTCGGCAGCGTCCATCCGAACGCCCCCCCCCTCTTCTCTCTCTCTCTCTCTCTCTCTCTAGCTCTCTCTCTCTCTCTCTCTCTCTCGCTCACACACAACAACATCCAAGCTCTCCTCTCCAGACCCCTGTCCCTCTTAGCTCTCTAAGAACCCCCCACGGACCCTTGTTCAACTCCAACCCCCCATCGCCCATCCCCCTGGGCCCCCCTGACCCCCCCTCCGGGCCCCCCGACCCCCCCCCAGACCCCCCCCAGGCCAAGCAGGCTTGGGCTGACCAGGGCTGGAGCAGTGGGTTCCCAGGCCAGGCACTTGTCATGTAAATGAACAAGTCCAAACCAATTAGAGTAATTACAGCGCATCGTCTTCACTTCGCTAAGTGGAGGAGGGAGGGAGGGAGGGAGAGAGGGAGGGAGAGAGAGAGGGGGAAATAAAGAGGGAGGGAGGGGGAGAGAGGGGGAGAAATAAAGATGGAGGGAGGAAAGGGAAGAGAGAGAGAGAGAGAGTGTCTTGGGTGTAGGTCTGGGTGTGTGTCTGTGTGTGTGGGCATGGGTGTGTGCGGTTGGGTTTACTGTTCATAATGTTTGGGGTTTCCAGAAGGGAGCAGATAAGTGCACGAGTGATTGAATGAGTGGCTGTATGAGTATTGTATGTACATTTGCATGTCTCTATGTGCGTGTGACTGCGTGTGTGTGTGTGTATATGTGCATGTCTGTGTGTGACTGTGTGTGTGTGTGCCTGTGTGTAAGCGTCGAGACAGAGCACACAGCAGGTGGGGAGGCTAATGGAGCCCCCTCTGGCCCAGGAGAGGTGGGGGGCAAGAGTTAAGGGAGGGGGAGTGGGTGGGTGGGGTGAGGGGGGGGGATATGTATCTTTACTGACGAAGCTGAGAGAGCTATTGAGGGTCAGAAAGACGGAAGGAGAGAGAGAGAGAAAAGGAGAGATGGGCGTGCAGAGGGAGAGTAACAGAGAAAGAGAGACAGAGAGAGAGAGAGAGAGAGAGAGAGAGAGGGAGGGGGGGGCAGTGAGGAAGGTACAGTAAAGGGCCTGGGGGGGGGTCCATCTCCCACTTACTGTGGTCAGCCATTCAGCGATCCTAGTGTACCTCTCAGACATCCATACCCCCTCCCTCTCTTTGTAAGTACTGTGTGTGTGTGTGTGTGAGTGAGTGTGAGTGTGAGTGTGTGTGTGAGTGTGTGTGTGTGTGTGAGGACCCTTGTAGAGCCTGAGGGTGGCTGTTCAGCCCCTACACACACGGCCGTGGTATTAGAGCCACATGTAGCGATCTGGTTAATGCTACAGAGCCTCACCTCATGAGTGCTGGGACCCCCAGAGGTCACACACACACACACACACACACCACACACACACACGCACACACGCACACCCGCACACACACTCCTTCAATATCATATAGTCCATGGACAATATACAGTACGTTGAAAACAGGATGTCGCGACAGTCCTCGCCAAGATATACGGTGAACATAACACATGCCCCACCCCCCCCCAGCCCCCCCCAGCCCCCCACACACACACCCACACACACACACACACAAATCCACAACCTTTTGAAGACACCCGTCTCATGACTCTTTAATAGTGTGTCAACATTCCCATACAATACAGTCTCTGAAGTCCGCCTGTGTGTGTACTCTGTGTGTGTGTGTGTGTGTGTGCGTGCGTGTGTGTGAGTGCGGCCATGCGCAGAGAGGCGGCACACTCGGACCTCTGCACTCGTCCTTCTCCTCCTCCACCTCTATCATCCCAGTTCCTCTTGCCTTCTCTTCCTCCATTTCTCTAGGTCAGCACGAGCGAAGTTCAAAGTCGTCCTTTTTCAGCAGAGATCATACGAAAGGCTTCACGCCCAAATATGATCTGGATGGGGCAAAGTTCATGGCAAACAACAAAAGGGATTCTCTTTTAAATGTACTTCAAACGTATAAAATATTAAATAGGAAACACATCTGAATTATTTAGACTTACATGAGTGTGAGTATACTAAAAACATGACCGGCCACCCTAACCCTAACCTTGACCATACATCCAACTTTAGCCCCTAACAAACACCAATCATGAAACACCAGATCATTTCATTATTACTTTTTTTTTACAGTTGAATTGATGTTAAATAAACAATAAATTAATATGTCATTTGCTGGACACATTTCTCATAGGGATAGTGTTATGTGAGGGGATGTAGAATAAATGTATATATCCCTGTAACTGCTTTATACGTGTGCCAACACATTGTCATGGAATCACCTTTTTCAGAGATTGTTGAGTTGCTTCCTAACTAGATGGTTTAGGCTTTCACTGTGCTGCAGGCGGTAACCATGCTAGGCTAGGCTAGGCTAGGAGCTTGAGTTACTGTATATGTTTCCCATGTTATGAATAATGGAAGCAGTTAGCTCTTTTGTTGATGAATTATTACTGACCTGCTGTCTTCAACAGACTATAGTCCCCAGAACAAGCCGCTTCAGTCTATACGGAACAAAATATAAATATGTTTAGGAAATATATGTAATTGTTCAACCTATCACTTAGCATTTGACGTCAACCAAAAATGGCCTTTTAGCATTCTAAATCAAGAAAACACACCTTGCGATCATTATAGAAACTGTCCCAGACACAAAACCCTATCACTATTTACCCGTCAGACATACAGCCAGTAATATAGTACATCCAAATATTCTATAATATTGTCAGAGTTAAACATTTTAACTTTAATGTCGGTTGTAGAAATGTGAAAAGAAAGGTTTTAGCCTTCTTCAATTTTGGTTACTGTTGTCACTTCATGAGTGAAAGATAATATTTATTTTATTTTCAAAAATTATAGTAAAATATAACATTAGCAAAGCAATCTTGCTGGCTACTTAAAATATGCTCTGCTGTCTTGTGCTGCTACACAACGTAGCATGTTTATATCAATGCTGTGCAATACGTCAACATTACAACGAATGCTACATTAACATTATGAACTCAAAAAGAATCGAATGGATTCAACACCGCCAGGAAGCTAATGAACAGCTAAGATAGCGTCAATTAAACAGATGAAACTATGAATTAAAGAAAGGAATGAACGAGTGAGTGAAGGAATAACACGTCTTCTGAGGGGTAAAAATCTCCACAAAAACAGAAAGATAATGAATACAGAACTCATATTTCCATGTGATATGAATATTGATGACAGGACGATTAGTATGTCATAACGCCATTATCAGATTCTACGCTGCGAAGACGCAGAAACTCAGGCTTGATTGATCTCATCAGGACTTCATCAATAATGGATGGCTCCAATCATAGCACTGGCCTGGGAATGTTCACACATGCACACACACACACACACACACACACACACACATAGGCACACACACACGTATACACGCACAGACACACACGTGCACACAAGCACACATGGTAACGCAGACACACAGGCACACATTGACATATACCCACACACACACACGCAGACACACACAAACCGAATATCTATATCGATAAACACTATCGTACTGATTGCAGGTCCTGAGATGTCTGTGTTTAATATTTAAGTTCAGTCATACTAGTAGTACACACTACTGGAGTGCTTGTGGTAACAGTGTAGTTCAGTAATACTGGTGCGTAATTCGGTACTAACCTCCCTGAGTGAATGTTGAATGTCTGTAACTTGACATGACAAACTCGAATTCAGCGTTTCACCCTGAGATTTCTGGGCATTTGTGACGTTCCTTAGACAGACCGATACGTCCTCTCGATTTGGACGTAAGGAAGAAAACGCGAGGAAAGTGACCCCGGCCTCTAACGAGGTCGTGAAGGGGTTACTGGGTCTCGGGAGGCCTCGGCCACACAGGACCGGAGACTTGGAAACAAACCCCCATATCGTTCGTTCCTCCAGAACGCTGTCGTGTTTAGACGGGGTGCGTCGTCTGCAAGGTCGCCTCTCCCTCCCCCTATCGCCCAAGGAGAGAATCTAACAGACAGATCATGTGGAAGCCTCAAGCTTAAACCATGTGTGTATGTGTGTGTGTGTGTGTGTGTCTGGAGGATGAGCAGAAAAGGCAGCAGTGCTTGGGGTTGGGTCTTCCGTTCGCAAAGTGTTTCATTCGTGCAGAAAGACGCCCGGAGTGTCTAGACGTGCCCGCATGGAAAGCTCATTCAGATGCTCTTAAAAACCTCCTCCTCTCTCTCGGTCTCTCTCTGTCGCTGTCTCTCTCCATTTCTCTCTCCTACTCTCCCTCTTTCTCTCTCTCTCTCTCTCTCCATCCATCTCTCTTTCTCACTCTCTCCTCGTTCTCCATCTTTCTCTCTTTCCATCTCTCTCTCTCCCTCTCCATCTTTTCTCTCTCTCTCTTTCCCTCCCTTCTCCATCTCTCTCTTTCTCTTCTCCATCTCTCCCTCTCCATCTCTCTCTCTCTTCTCCATCTCTCTCTCTCTCCCTCTCCATCTCTCTCCCTCCTCTCCATCTCCCTTTATCTACAGTCGACCTCCAACTATCTGACCGAATCGCACCGTAAGGCCCACAGTGTATGTGTGTGTATGTGTGTGTATGTGTGTGTGTGTGTGTGAACGCTCTGTTCCTCTCCCCCTCCGCACATCTCCTCCTCTGTCACACTGCTCACGTCAACCACCTTCATTCCTCCTTCTTGTCCCCTCCTTCCTTCTCTCTCCTTCTCTCTCTTTCTTGCCCTCTTTTCCTCTGTGTCCTCTCCACGGTTACCTCACCACGGTTACCTCTTCACGGTTACCTCTCCTGTCTCCCATACCTCCCCTGCTGGGCTCTCTGCTGTTCCCTTTCCGGATGCTTCTGGGACTTTTCGTCCAGTAGACACACGGCCGTCCCCGACACCCACCCCGGGAAACACTCTGAAGGGCCGTCCTGCTAGAGAGGTGGAGAACTCTCCCACCAGATCAGGTCGCTCATCTGTGCTAATCTGTTAGCGTCTGTGATAACGCTCGTGAAAAAGGGCCACACGTCAAACACAGTTTGATCTGATGTAGAAAGAGTCCAGGGCACTCCTGGCAGAGAGTTGGGAATCGCCCCGCACTCACAACGCAACAATAGGACAGGTGCTGGGGTCTAGGATTACCTTGGAGATTAGCGGGCCAGGTTTGGGATGGGAAGGTCTCTCTGTCTCTGTGTCTCTCTCTCTCTGTGTCTCTCTCTCTCTCTGTCTCTCTCTCTCTCTCTCTGTGTCTCTCTCTCTCTCTTTCTCTCTCTCTCTCTCTTTCTGTGTCTCTGTCTCTCACACTCTCTCTCACACTCTCTCTCACACTCTCTCTCACACACTCTCTCTTTCTCTCTATCTCCCTCTGCTAATGTTGCTACTGTGGCAGGCTCAGGTTTCCTATTCATCCCCATTGTGCGGTCCCACCGGTGTGACAAACACACCCATACACAGGCGGTCCACACGCTAACACATACACACACACACACGCACACACACATACACCTGCATGCCTGTGTGTGTGGGGAAGAGGAACTGGTTCACCACCTTAGTATGATAAATGATTCTCTTTTGTGTGTTAATGCATGTGTGTGTTTGTGTGTGTAAATACTGTATGTGTGTGTGTGTGTGTGAGGGCCTGTATGGATGTAAATGTGTTGTTGTTTATCCCTGCAGCATTGTTTGTGTTCCAGCGCTGGCCTGCGGAAGCCCAGGGTCGGACCACGCCGCGCCGCGTTGCCACGTGTCACATCCAGTCATCCGTCGTCCCGTCATCGCCATGGCTACCACGCGGTGACACACGCCGGCTTGTCCCTTCTCTGACAGGCCACGTCCTGTGAAGGACAGGGAGACGGACAGGGGGGGAGAGAGAGAGAGAGAGTAGAGAGAGGGGGAGAGAGAGAGGGAGAGAGAGAGAGAGGAATGAATGACAGCCGTGCGTGTACGTGTGTGTCACGAGCGTCCATGTGAGACAGAGAGAGGACACGGGGGCAGAGAGAGAGAGAGAGAGAGAGAGAGAGAGAGAGAGAGACGAGGAGAGAAAAGAGAAAGACACAGATCGAGAGGGAGAGAGGAAATAGAGAGAGACAGAGCGACAGAGAGCAAGAGAGAGAAAGAGAGACAGGGACACGTACAACATGGTGTATGGCGCCGAACCCACAACCCAGCTCTTATCAAAGTCCAGCCGTCCGTGAACACACACTCCCAGCCCAGCCCTAACCTCCAGCCCATCCTGTGGGTGTGCACCCCCCCCCTCCCTCCCGAAGGGGTGCGCCGTAATGTCAGAGTCCCTCTGGAGGGCTGGCGCGCTCATGTGACCATATGCAGTGTGCTGCGAAATGCGGGAAATGTCACCCCTCCATCTTTAAGCCCTCCTCCTCCTCCCTCGCTCAGGGCACCATTAGCATTTGAGACAAACCCCACCCGCCGCAACGCTAACATTTAGCACGCTATGATGTACTCCAGTTGGTACACTGTCCTCCCCTAAAGCCTCCACGATGAACGCCAGGGGGAAGGGGGACAGGGACGGGGGGGTGGGAGAGGGGGTTCGTGTTGGGGGAGGGGGGGCCCTCTTCAGGGCCCCAGATTCCACCACTCCGGCCTCCCCGCCACCCACCAGTCATGTGCGCAAGAGACTGAATTATTAAAGGGAGGGAGCAGGAGGAGAGAGTGAAGAGAGAGGAGAAAGGAGAGCGAGGAGAGGAGGAGAGAGGAGAGGGGGTGGGGAGAGAGATGAGAGGGGCGGAGGAGAGGGGAGGAGATGAGAGAGGGAAGACGAGGAGAGGCCTGAGGAGAGAGGATGGAAGAGGGAGGGAGGAGAGGATGGAGGGGAGAGGAGAGGTGGGTAACTGGGAGTGAGGAGAGAGGTACGGAGAGGAGAATTGTGTGTGTGTGGTGTGTGGGTGTGAGGCGGTGGGGTGGGTGTGGTGAGGTCGAGAGAGGGAGAGGAGACAGGGAGGGAGGAAAGGAGCGAGGGAGTGAGAAGGGAAGGAGAGGAGGTGAGGGACGATGCCTCTGTGTGGACCTCATTAACACATGAAGAACCCAGGAGTACTCCCTACTCACACTCTCTCTGCTGGCTGGGCCCAAGTTCTCTCTCTGTGTGTGTGTGTGTGTGTCTGTGTGTGGGCGTTGTGTGTGTGTGTGTGTCTGTGTGTGTTGTGTGTGGTGTGTGTGTGCGTATGTGACAGGCACGTAGGCTGAATTTTCATTTCGGGGGTGTCCCATCTTTAAAATGAGGGGGCCATAAAATGTATATATATGATTGTAAGCAATCAGAAATCACTGTTTGTCCTGATCTGTGTGTTCCCGTGTCCGTCTCCTCCGTCTGTCTCTCCTCCTGCTGCCCGCATTTCCAGAATCACCCCGCATCACACACCCAATGGGGTCATCTCAACGCTGGGAATATCCCTCCATCCAATCGAAACAGATTTCATCAAAATGTCATCACAGAGTACCCAATTTGATGGGTTTGTTTTTACAGTAAATCATGCTTTTGTGTCGTGTGTGAGGGTTTGTCTGTGTGTGTGTGGTGAGGGTGCATGTGGGGAGGGGTTTGTGAGGTGTGTGTGTGTGTG
>CAEFZP010002737.1:0-65271 GCA_903064625.1 Mallotus villosus | reverse complement strand
TTTTCACTTTCATAAACTGATCAGGTTTCCCCCCCATGTTTACCTGGAGCTGTGGTTGCTAGCCATGTTTACCTGGAGCTGTGGTTGCTAGCCATGTTTACCTGGAGCTGTGGTTGCTAGCCATGTTTACCTGGAGCTGTGGTTGCTAGCCATGTTTACCTGGAGCTGTGGTTGCTAGCCATGTTTACCTGGAGCTGTGGTTGCTAGCCATGTTTACCTGGTTGTCTACCCCTGTATGTTCCATGCTGAGATGTTTACAGCAGCCGGACAGAAGCTGTCCAGAACAGTCATTAGAGCCTGACCGATATATCAGCGGGCCGATATTATCGGCGGGCCGATATTATCGGCCGATTTTAGGCATTTTCCAAACTATTGGTATCGGCATTTATAATGGACGATAAATGAATATTATTTATTATTATAATTGTGTTTTTGTTCCAAGGACTTTAAATTTCATATCTTAAGTTTGTATTTTCATACATTTTATTTATCAGAAACTGCATTATCATATTATTTTTGTGAGGAAATAATAACAGGAGTCAGTTTGCTGAGCAGTTAGGGAATCGGGCTATTAATCAGAGGGTTGCTGGTTCGATTCCCGGCCGTGTCAAATGACGTTGTGTCCTTGGGCAAGGCACTTACCCAAGGACAGTCATCCTGTCAGGAGTGGACAGTGATCCTGTGAGGACAGTCATGCTCTCCTGGTTGTGTAGTGGTTGTTCCATGTTCACCTGGTTATGTAGTGGTTGTTCCATGTTCACCTGGTTATGTAGTGGTTGTTCACCTGGTTATGTAGTGGTTGTTCACCTGGTTATGTAGTGGTTGTTCACCTGGTTTATGTAGTGGTTGTTCACCTGGTTATGTAGTGGTTGTTCACCTGGTTATGTAGTGGTTGTTCACCTGGTTATGTAGTGGTTGTTCCATGTTCACCTGGTTATGTAGTGGTTGTTCACCTGGTTATGTAGTGGTTGTTCCATGTTCACCTGGTTATGTAGTGGTTGTTCACCTGGTTATGTAGTGGTTGTTCCATGTTCACCTGGTTATGTAGTGGTTGTTCACCTGGTTATGTAGTGGTTGTTCCATGTTCACCTGGTTATGTAGTGGTTGTTCACCTGGTTATGTAGTGGTTGTTCCATGTTCACCTGGTTATGTAGTGGTTGTTCACCTGGTTATGTAGTGGTTGTTCCATGTTCACCTGGTTATGTAGTGGTTGTTCACCTGGTTATGTAGTGGTTGTTCCATGTTCACCTGGTTATGTAGTGGTTGTTCACCTGGTTCCTCCACCCTGCAGGAGGTTACTACACGCAGCCAAGAAGGCGAACCAGACGGGTCACTTCATCTGGGTGGGGTCGGACAGCTGGGGCTCCAAGATCTCCCCAGTGCTGAACCAGGAGGAGATGGCAGAGGGAGCCGTCACCATCCTGCCCAAACGGCAGTCCATCAGAGGTGAGGGGAGGGAGGGAGGGAGGGAGGGAGGAGGGGAGGGAGGGAGGGAGGGAGGAGGAGGGAGGACAGGGAATGGAGAATGTAAGCGTTGGGATGATATCGGAAAGGAGAACTCCATCAATACTGTCTGTCTTCCAGGGACTCGTATTTACACACTACAGAAGTCAGACAGATGTAACTGATGTAGCTTAGACACAGAGGAATGACAGCGTACTGATGTAACTGATGAAGCTGCAGATTGGATTTCCTGCACAGAGGAATGAGAGTCCATAACAGCAGATGTCGAAGAAACAAGAGTTCAGTAAGGGTGCATGTAGCTACAACGTTTCTGAGTGAACTTGATAATGGATCTGTAACCATGCCAACATCATCAGGCATAGACAGCTGTCCCTGGTGACGGCTTCCTGTCATCTCAGTCGTCCTGGTGACCGGCCAGTCACACCCCACGGAGGGAGACACTCCTCAAAACAACACACAGCACACACACAGTCGATAATGTCCTCACAGCAACACACAGCCACACACACATAGCAACACACAACAGACACAGTAGATAATGTCCACACAGCCACACACACATAGCAACACCCAACACACACAGTACATAATGTCCACACAGCCACACACACATAGCAACACCCAACACACACAGTAGATAATGTCCTCACAGCAACACAACAGACACAGACACACACACAGACAGCAGACTCTGTGTGCGAGTCTAGAGAAAGTCACCTCAAACACACACACGTCCTCACAACAACACCCACACAACCATCCATGTGTCAGAAAGCCATGTTCAGCGTCCCACACAAGCAGCATGTTCCTGGGTCGTTGTGGACCTGCCAGTATCGCTGTTTGCTCCTGCGCTGGCTCTGGTGACAGCGACCTGTTCAACCCTAACCCTAACCCTGTTCTGTCTCTGGTGACAGCGACCTGTTCAACCCTAACCCTAACCCTGTTCTGTCTGCTCCTGCGCTGGCTCTGGTGACAGCGACCTGTTCAACCCTAACCCTAACCCTGTTCTGTCTCCGCAGGGTTTGATCGTTACTTCATCAGCAGGACCCTGGAGAACAACAGGAGGAACATCTGGTTCGCCGAGTTCTGGGAGAACAACTTCAGCTGCAAGCTCAGCAGGCACGCGGTGAAGAAGGGCTCGGGGCTGAAGAAGTGCACCAGTAAGAGACACATCCAGGGCTGTTTACAGACCACATCCAGGGTGTTTACAGACCACATCCAGGGCTGTGTTTACACACCACATCCAGGGTGTTTACATACCACATCCACAGACCATATCCACCTGGTACCAGATGAAGGTGTATCCTCCTGGTACCAGATGAAGGTGTATCCTCCTGGTACCAGATGAAGGTGGACTGTCACTGATGAACTGTGACAGTCCCTATGGTGTAATACATAACACAATGTACGTTACAACCCTAACTTAGTGTAACTATTACATTATCCTCTGTACACTTTTGTTGTAAAAAAACGAAATAGAGACTACCAGGTAGAAAAGCCCACTGTGAAACTGTGCAGGATGGAAATGTGCCCATACGGTTAGAGCACGGCTGGCTGAACACAACGCTTACAGCAGAAAGGTGAAGTACTTTATCCCTGGAGTCCAGAAAGATAGGAAATCTGTATCTTTAGATAAAAGGCTTGTCTGAATGGAACACACTGTACATGTGGAAACACAGAGGTGGGGACTGGAGTTGAACCTCTGTTTGTTCTCTGTGAAGCATAATTCTTTCGTAGTGTTCCGCATAAGGACAGACAGAAAGGCCATGCTTTAGTTTGAAAGCACATCATGTAGCTGACGACTGACTATGAATATTCTACAGCCTTCCTCTGCTCAGCCTTCCTCCAGTCCTGTCCTCTGCCAGAGCAGCGGAGAAGTTGTAGGGACGCCAGCAGGCACGAGCCCTCACTCACCCACACACACACCCACTCACTCACACACACACCACACCTACACACCCACAATCACATACACACATACACACCCACACACATACACCCACAGTCACATACACACACACACATACACACCCACAGTCACATACACACATAAACCACAGTCTCACGCACGTATAAACACTCACACAGGCACATACCCACACACACATAAACGTCTTGACACCGCCATGCCATGCTTCATCTACCAGCTGAGAGATCACCAGCGTTACCTGGTGGACCCCCAGGGGTAGGGGTGCAGGGGGGAGGGGGGAAGGTGCAGGGGGGAGGGGCAGGGGGCCAGGGGAGCGAGGACAGACACACACTCAGGGCTGAGAGTGGAGGAGCGAGGGAACAGAGGAGGAATAATCAATGTTCTGACAGGACTGAGGCTCTGTCTGATCAAACACACGGAGAAGAGAGAGAGAAGGAGGGATGGGGAGAGAGAGATACAGAGGGGGAGAGAGCGGAAGAGAGAGGAAGAGAGAGAAGGAGAGGGAGGGGAAGAGAGAAATAGAGAAGGAGGGAGAGATACTTGTCTTTTATCTGTGAATGAAGGAGATGGAGGATGGATATTGATTGAGGGGGAGGGGAGCAGGGGGAGGGGGAGCTCTTGTCTCGGGGGGTTAGGGTTCTTCTGGCTGATGAATAAAGGAACAAACTGTAGCAGCACACAAAGCATCAGAGACAACCCTCACCTTCCCTGTATGCATGAGCAGCACACACAGCAACAGACACAACCCTCACCTTCCCTGTATGCATGAGCAGCACACACAGCAACAGACACAACCCTCACCTTCCCTGTATGGATGTGTGCGTACAGTCTGGATGTATACACAGTATGTATGCAAATATGTAGGTGTATGTACATATGTATTTACGTGTATGTATGTGCGGTATTTGCATATACTACATGTAAATCATGTATGTCTGCATTTATATTGCTATGTACTGTATCTATGTATATGTATGTTAACAATTCTACCTCCCATGTGAGTGGGTATTCATAGGATCTTAATAGACAGTACAGCAGGACTAACAGTCAGATTTCAGCAGCTTGGGAACTGGGAACTTCAACTGCCATTTACAAAACAGTTCCAGTTCCAAATAATCAAGACTCCAGTGAAGTGGAATCCCATTAAAGGAGACTGTCTAATATCTGGTCTCAGATCGCTGGAAATGACTTAAAGACAGCGCTGTCCTCGTCAGCGACCGAAACACAGCAGGCGTTGCTGTCATGGCTCTACAGGAGATGACACACACCGTTTGTGGTGCAATAGGCAAAAAGAAACATGTTGTACTCTTAAGCACAAGTTCTGTCCCTTAAAAAAGTGCGTAGTAAGCCAGGCTATACTGATTGATAGCAGTCTAAAAGTCCAGTCTGTTACAGGCAGGATCAGTTTCAGGAGTAACAGTTATGACTGTCGTCAAATCAAATCAAATCAAAATGTATTTGTATAGCCCTTTTTACACGCAAGCATGTCACAGAGGGCTTCACATACGCCCATAAAAACTGCCCCTCAACCAACCTAAACCCTCAAGGTTAGTAACCCTAACCCTGTAGTCTTACTGCTGACAGCTAGGTGCTTTTTATCCGATGTGGCTCTTGACAAGACGTCTACAACTGCCTCTCTCTCTCTCTGCCCAGACATCTACAAGTTGCGGGTGTTCTGTGGAGGCGAGAGAACCAGCAGAGTATGTGTTCAGGGTGAAGGCCGTGCGGAGTCTGGGAGGAGGCCTGGGGGAGAGTCCTGTCACCACGCCCCGAGAGGCACCTGGGTGTCCAGCCTGCTGCTAATCTAAATAGATTTCTCTGAAGGCAGGGAGGCTGGCAGGGAGGCGTGTGGGTGTGAAGTGACTCGGCGATGAGGGAAGAGACCTGGAGACAGACGGAGAATGAGGGAGGGGGGAGAGATGGAGAGAGAGACACACACTGACAGAGGGAGGGGGAGGGGGGAGAGATGGAGAGAGAGACACACACTGACAGAGGGAGGGGGAGGGGGGAGACACACACTGACAGAAATAGAGGGAGGGGAGAGAGAGAGACACACTGACAGAAACAGAAGGAGGGGGGAGAGAGAGACACACTGACAGACAGAGGGAGAGATGGAGAGAGAGAGACACACACTGACAGAGGGAGGGGGGAGAGATGGAGAGAGAGACACTGACAGAAACAGAGGGAGAGATGGAGAGAGAGACTCACATAGAGACAGAGAGAGAGATACAGACGAGGACAGATAAAGAGAGAGAGGTCTGGGTGAGCGTGAGGCATCAGCTAGTTTGGGTGTGTGTGTGTTTCTGATCACCCCTCAGGGAGGTAGAGCGAAGAGAGGGAGATATCACTTCCTCTCTCCCTCCCTGATTGCCCCCAAACACGTCGGCCAAACTGTGATAATATACATTCTGGTATTTTAGGCATCCAGATTGGTATTTCTGGCCAATCAGAACACCTGTGGAGCGGAATTACGGAACCGTCACCTCCCTCGTTAATTCATGCGGGTCAGACTCTCTGGCTTATCCGGAACGGTAAATCGCTTTTGGTTTGCTGTTTCTACCACAGCAGATGCAAGAGTAAAAGACACATACTGTCAGGCGCTTAAAGCTGTGTTCTGAACCCACGGTGGTTCTACTGTCAGGCGCTTAAAGCTGTGTTCTGAACCCACGGTGGTTCTGTTGAGATAAGGGAACCATCTGGAACCTTGTGAGGAGCGGTTCTCCGACACTGGAGGATCAGTGGATCAGTGGTTCCACGCCTACAGTGTTGATCAAGGGCCTCTTCTACGTGTTCTTCACAGTACGAGGTAAAGACCGCTGTCTTTGGTGAAAGAACGGGCTTCTGATTCCTGTCTGGAGACAAAATGTGTTATTTCTCCGTAAATCGTACCTTCTCTCCCAGAAAGCGATTTAGAACGACGAGCTGTAAAAACTCAATGTGACATAAACGAGAGAGACAGAGCAGTTACAGTGTTTTACAATCGCTATGACAATGTTTCTTAAAACCTTTAACAAGTTTCCTAAACTCTTGACACAGTTAGCACAACATCCGTCTGTGATGGCTATACGATGAACACATTTCTTGTTGCTTTGACACTGAATGCATGAGTGTAAACACACATTTTAAATTCTTGAACTTATTTTACACACAAGCTCAACCAAGAACAAAACTATCGATTTGTACTGCCCAATTTACCATTGCTTTCACACTGTATGTCAGAACAGATAACATCATGTTCAAAACCTAACTTATTGGCTTAAGTCAAAGTGAACAACTGTTCATATTGTGAATTGAAACACAAATATATCCCCTGTATTTGATTCCTTTGCTACTGAGAAACAGCTGGTTGAAGTTATGCAAATACTCTAAATCACAGCTGATTCCCAACTAGGAAACTCTCAGGTGTTGAGGTTATTTCAATCGCATGACCATATGGTATATAACACAAAGAAAGTAAGAATAATGCTTGCACGAGGGAGAGGAAGACGTATGTATTTTGCATATTTCTTGCAGTAATGTCCTGTTGTAAATGAAGTCTTTACTGCAGCAATTATGTTTCTGTTTTCTGTTTTTCAATACAGTAACCGTACATTCTATAGGCCTATAGCTAATCTGAGATGAGTCATTCATTTTTTGTCCTGAATTTCTGCAGCGAAAGAAACAACATGCATGCATTTACAAAACCCATCAAAACAAATGTGTAGAGAGGCTTCAAAAGAAACTGCATTGCAAACACAATCTATGATCCATATAGACACATATAAAATACTGCAGTTTCTGTCATTCCATCTGATGTTAGTGTTTTTTATGACATTGTGCTATGATTGACTACATGTTCCTGAAAGACAACGTGTGTTAGTGTTTGCTAGACATGTTTAGGCATGTTTAGTTTATAATGTGTGATTTTGAGCATGAAATTAACCATTTCACCAAGTGTGTCGTAGGTGTGTTGGTATGTTAAGAGTTTAGCAAACTTGTCATAGCGATTGTAAAAAAAACGGTAATGCTTTTCAACAGTTATTCAAAAACTTTTCTCTCTTCAAACTTGCACATCCCCCTTTCTCCTGAAACTTTAAAACTAGCGACGCTTAATTGAATTCAGCAGGTGAATAAATAATGTAAAACTGTGTCATTAGCTCGTCCCTGATAATTATTCTATTGTTCGTCTAAATTGAACACGGCCTCGCGTTCTTTATCTCACCTCCACACGCGGCGCCTCTTTCGATGAAGACATATTTAGGACGGATTGACTTCCAGTGAGAAGACGGCGTTTGGATTGGCATGTTGAATCTCTTCCCTCACACCCTAACGCCTGACAACAATTAACACTTGCTTAAAATGGAGGAACAACCTGGGCCAGAATGAATCAACACCTATCATAAGTGATTACATTTACGGGGTGACCAGATTATTGTTGCCCTGGTCTAATGGCTCCGTCTGTGTCCTGTTATCTCCCGCTGAGCTGTCGCTGCTGTGTCGCGGACCTGCGGGAGATAATAAATGTTTAAAACAACAAAAGGACAGTTCCTCTCTCCCGTCACATCAAACGCAGTTTTCCAAACGCAGGAATGCAACGTTCACATTGAACTTCTACGGGGGGAGAGACACACACCGTTCCGACGATGGAACAGAAAATATTTACAAAAACGCAGAGGAGAGAAAAAACGGAGAAAAACAATCCATGTTTTCCTAGAGGGAGACGAGAAAAGGCTTTTGTTGTTTTTGACTAATTGGTTTTCTCCGTGGAGGAAACCTCACGCTCCAGATATTGGCATCGATTTGCTCCACTGCAGAGGTCTGGATGTTTACCTTGCGACTAATTGTTGGAGGCAGCAGGTCGCTCTGGTCCCCAGCCTAGCGAGGCCTGCTGTATCTAGCTCTCTAGCGAGGCCTGCTGTTTCTAGCTCTCTAGTGAGGCCTGCTGTTTCTAGCTCTCTAGCGAGGCCTGCTGTATCTAGCTCTCTAGCGAGGCCTGCTGTTTCTAGCTCTCATCCCCAGCCTAGCGAGGCTGTATCTAGCTCTGGTCCCCAGCCTAGCGAGGCTGTTTCTAGCTCTGGTCCCCAGCCTAGCGAGGCTGTTTCTAGCTCTGGTCCCCAGCCTAGCGAGTCCTGCAGTTTCTAGCTCTCATCCCCAGCCTAGCGAGGCCTGCTGTATCTAGCTCTCTAGCGAGGCCTGCTGTTTCTAGCTCTGGTCCTCAGCCTAGCGAGGCTGTTTCTAGCTCTTGTCCTCAGCCTATAGAGGCTGTTTCTAGCTCTGGTCCCCAGCCTAGCGAGGCCTGCTGTTTCTAGCTCTGAGAGTTTTGGCTCCAGATTCTCCATTAGAAGGACCTTTGTTCTTTAATGGCTCAAGTGGCACTAGCTTGTCCAATTTAGTGGAATCAATTTAACTGCTTTACACACCGAGGGTAATGCTAGTTTCAGACGGACGCGTACCCGGCAGAGTGTGTGGGGACGGGACCCCCCGGAGACAGAGAGAGGGGGAGGGGGGGAGATACGGAGAGAAATTGCGTTCCGACGTCTTCGTGATCGTACTTGTGGAGATTCTTTCTTCTTCTTCTGTGGTGTTTGGTGCTCCTCGTAGACGATGTAACATCCTGTCGCCCCGGCCTGGAGGTCACGACCAGCCTGCTGCTGGCAGCTCCGGGGGGTCATCGGGTCACGACCAGGAAGCAGAGGAAGCGTCTCGAGGAGATCCCCTTTTCCCTCCAAAAGAACCACTTTAAACCTCTCAAGTCGACACTCAATCTGATTGGCCCGCTGTAGGGTGGGAAATGACTAATCATATGGCGGGAAGGATTGATGAGTGATTCACAGATGCTTGTTAACGGAGCTAATGATAACAAGCATGGCCCCAGCACTGATACCGTGCCTGGATGATGGGGCTTGACAAGACAATAGCTCAATTGAACTGAACCGTCATTTCCTTGATTTGCAAGTCCAACTCTACACATGAAAAGAGTAGTTCTGTTCATCACGGAACGACGGGAGCGGGGAAATAAATTCAAAGCTTTTTGTCCTCCGCTATTATTATGGGATGTCAAATCTTTACATGTTGCCGATGTAACAGTGTTCGATAAATCCTTCCCAGTGGTGACGAGACACAGCCGTTCTACTGCAGCCGTTCTACTGCAGCCGTTCTACTGCAGCCGTTCTACTGCAGCCGTTCTACTGCAGCCTTCCACATCTGGATGATGAACTGAGAAAGAGACACTGCAAGCAGTAGCTGCACAATAATACACAGAACCATGCATGCTAGTTTCAATAAACATGTAAGGTGTGACCCGTGAATGAACCATTTCTTTGTTCTAGACTTCATTCACAACTAAATAATGCACTGTTGTCTAGTGTACAGATCCATAACATTAACAAACTGAAGGCTGATCTGAAGGATTTAATTTAATCCTATAAAGTGACAGTTCATACTGGGGTGAAATCCTGAATTTGTATTCACAGTTCAGCCCTCATCTTTGTGTGTGGCGTGTGTGTGTGTGTGTGTGTGCATGTGTGTGTGGCATATGTGTGTGTGTGTGTGCCCTGCAGACCAGGAGCGGATAGGGAAGGACTCGTCGTACGAACAGGAAGGGAAGGTGCAGTTTGTGATCGACGCGGTGTACTCCATGGCCCACGCCCTCCACAACATGCACCTGGAGCTGTGTCCGGGGGCGGTGGGGCTGTGCCCCAGGATGGACCCCATCAACGGGACGCTGCTCCTCAAACACATCAGACGCCTCAACTTCGCAGGTCAGTCAGCACCGCTACAGTGTCTTTTTCTCACACACACACACACACTCATTCACACACACACACACACACACACACACACACACTCATTCACACACACACTGACAGACATATACAGGCACAGACACACACACAGATATGACACACACACACAGACATTCAGGCACATACACACACACACACACACAGGTGAGCTTGCACACACACACAGGTGAGCTTGCACACACACAGGTGAGCTTGCACACACACACAGGTGAGCTTGCACACACACACACACACACACACAGGTGAGCTTGCACACACACACAGGTGAGCTTGCACACACACACAAACACACCGACAGAGAGTCACAGGCACACATACATACACACATACACACTTCTCTATAAAAAGAAACAGAATTGATTTTGTGTTCTCGTTTTGTGATCTTAATAACATTGTGTTTACCTTCCTACCTCTGAAGAGAGACAGGAAAGACTAGGTTTAATATCCTCACAAGCAGGAACAGGTCTAATGAAATATGACAAAAGAAGTCGGTCCAGTTATTGCACATTTATTTGTTCTTCCAAAACTGTGACAAGATGAAATCCGAGGGGGGATACTGCATGTGGAAGGTACAGAATAAGATCAAGGATCAGCGTAGTTAAGTGTTTTGGTCAGTCAGTCAAGGAGCCACATGGCAGAGTAAACACATCTGAGCTAGCAGACGCGGTGCGCTAGCAGACGCGGTGCGCTAGCAGGCGCGGTGCGCTAGCAGGCGGGGTGAGCTAGCAGGCGGGGTGAGCTAGCAGGCGCGGTGAGCTAGCAGGCGGGGTGAGCTAGCAGGCGCGGTGAGCTAGCAGGCGCGGTGAGCTAGCAGGCGCGGGTGAGCTAGCAGGCGGGGTGAGCTAGCAGGCGCTGTGGGCTAGCAGGCGGGGGTGAGCTAGCAGGCGGGGTGAGCTAGCAGGCGCGGTGAGCTAGCAGGCGCGGCAAGCTAGCAGGCGCGGTGAGCTAGCTGGTTCCTGAGACTGATAAGAGATGCTGCAGCATTCACGCTACTGCACCAGGGAACCTCATACTTACACAGAGCTGGGGTGTGTTGCATCAGCTGCGCCACACACACATGCCACACACACACACACAACACACACATAACCCACACACACAGGACCAGCAGACACAACTGCAGGGTCGTTCTTCAAACATAACCTTCATCCCCTCCTTATGACTGAATAACACATTATTTATGGGGTTTCTCGTCAGATTGCTAAAGGGATATAATGAACTTTGTCATTTCTAATCATGAGGCTAACCAGAGCTGTTTGTGTTTGTGTGGCGCTGGAGAATCTGTCACTATGTTTTTACTTTGTCCTCGTCACTTTGCAAATTTATTTATTTTCATGTTTTTTTTAATCTCATACTAGACCCACAAATAATATAACACATCACAAAGACATTTGTATGAGATTGTGACGTCTTGACCATTTTCACAAAACCCATTCCAAATGTATTATTCATATCAGGGATGTTGAAAAAGACATCACTAAACCTCTCTAATCTGGAGCTTAAACTTTCTCCCATCTCGGCATTCCGTTGGGCTCAGCGGCCTCAGGTCCTGCCTCCTCTCTGCCTCCTCTCCCTACCTCCTCTCCCTGCCTCCTCTCCCTGCCTCCTCTCCCTGCCTCGCTCAGCTGGGGTGACTCACGCATACCAAACAGATTATCAAAGGTGGAGGCCGGAGCCCTCAGCGCCTCCTGCCTCCCTGCCTCCTGCCTCCCTGCCTCCAGCCTCCCTGCCCACCTCTGCCTCCCTGCCCTCCTCTGCCTTCACTGAGCAGCAGAACACTTCAATAGGACGCAGATTGAGCATCAGGATAGCTGTGTCTGCACCTGTCATCTCCGGGAGAGAGGGGCGTGCGGGGAGAGATGGAGGGAAGAGAGAGGTAGAGAGTAAGAAATGGAGGGAAGAGAGAGGTAGAGAGTAAGACAGGGAGAGAGAAATGGAGGGGAGAGAGGTAGAGAGTAAGACAGGGAGAGAGAGATGGAGGGAAGAGAGAGGTAGAGAGTAAGACAGGGAGAGAGAGATGGAGGGAAGTATGTGAGAGATGGAGAGGAAGAGAGGGAGAGAGTAAGAGGGAGAGAGGTGAATGAGAGTGCATGTAACCGCATCTCAGCTACCAGGCCCAGAGAACAGTAAAGAACAGGACAGTGAAACTGTTACAGATTAACAAGCCAAACTCATTTTGTTCATGTAACGCTAAAGGTGTGCAAAAATAATAATCGTAAAATCTAATATTCCGGTCTTTGACATGGCTTGTAGTCATGATTTTGGATCAACGGTGAGCATTGAATGTTTACACAAGCGTCTGTTTCCTCCTGAACTCGTTGTTAAGCCTATTGATGCTGCCAGGTGAGATCTCTGACCATTTCTTTGAGCAAAAATTAGACATTTTACCAGGAGGAAATGATATATTAACACAACCTGTTGAATTCTGTCAGAGCCTATAATGTGTATAGAAAAACTCCCATGACAGTGTATCTATTATTAGGGCTACCAAACTAACCTCCTTATTGCTGAACGCACAAAAGAACAGCCTACTTTTCAGTCTTCATGTTCTGATGCTGTGCTGCTCCAATATTTAACCACCAAAATTACTGTAAGGGGCACACGATAATCACCCATAGTACCCTTTTAATATCACCTGCTGCTTCTAAAGCCACTTGTCAAACACAGTAGATTGTGTGTTTAAAAACACATTACACAGCCAATAAATACTCTCCTAACTTGAAGTGTTCCAGACCAGCGTGAGAACTGGATTTCGTAGCAAAGGTCCATTTAGTGAAATTAAGTAATTATGCAGAAAGTGGGGAAATTAACTGACACACATGAACAAATAGCTTACATACACACACACACAAAACACACACAAACGACAACACACACACACGCAAAACACACACAAACGACAACACACACCTTAGTGTCGTAGGCGCCGCAGCGACTGAAAGCACATGGCGTGCACATGCTCCGTGTACGGTTCATTAAGCTCTAATGACCAGTGGAACGGATGACGAGCCGAGCTGCCAGTCAATGTGTCCCCGGCCCGCACACCCAGCGCCCCTCACCAGCGCCCCTCCCCCAACGCCCCTCACCCAGCACCCCGGGCCCCTCGCCCAGCCGTGCAGAACAGGCACACGTCCCACCAAAACGAAAATATGTCCGAAAAATTATGTACAGGGTGCACATCGCAAAGTAAAATAGTAAAAAAAAACTGAAAAGATGCCTATCCATATTTTTCTAGGCCTACCCAAAAATATGATTCTGGCTACGCCCCTGGATTACACACAGACCTAACCCTAACCCTGGCTACGCCCCTGACCCAAACCTAAAGAATAAAAACATGAATATAACATTTATCAGTTCAACACCATTTGTTTTAGCTGCTTTCAAATGCAGACAGTGTCTACAGGTCATTGAGATGGGGCTGAGATCGCTAGGAGTGATCAGGCCAGGTTAGTGATTTAAAAGAGCGATGTGAGCCTGTTTTTCATTTGATTACCGTGGTCACTGATCACTGGTGACTAATGAAGGAAAGCGACTTGGAGGCTCAACGCCACAGCAGTAAAGCACAGACCCAAATGAGAATTCTACCTGTTCTGACTGAAGAACGCTAAATGACCTTCAGTCTTTCACGACTAAAAGTGTTAGTCTGTCATTTATCTCTATACTTGGACACTTTTCTCCCACACCGTGGGTGTTTACCACAATCATCAGAGGCAGTAAGGCTAGAAGAATTAGTGGTGAGTGCATAACATGCAGTAATAAGGGTGGATGCTAAAGTCAGCTAGCTCAGCTTCTTTAGCTAACAACAGGTAGTGCTAACGTCGTCAGCTAGCTCAGCTTCTTCAGCTAACAACAGGTAGCCTAACGTCGTCAGCTAGCTCAGCTTCTTTAGCTAACAACAGGTAGTGCTAACGTCGTCAGCTAGCTCAGCTTCTTTAGCTAACAACAGGTAACGTCGTCAGCTACTTGTTGCTCCTCCGTCGTGGAGTCTCTGGAAGTTTAATTTAAATCATTTCCTGGTCATGTATTTTCTCATTACATTTTTTGGTCTTTTGTTTTTCAATACAGTAACCGTACATTCTATAAAGCTACTCTGAGATGGGTCATTCATTTTTTGTTCAGAATTTCTGCAGCAAAAGAAACAAAATGCATGCATTTACAAAACAAAAATGTAGAAAGGCTGTGAGACCTGACTAGGGTTGCAAAATTCCGGGAATATTCAAAGTTGGAAACTTTCCACGGGAATTTACGGGAATTTACGGGAATAAACGGGAATAAACGGGAATAAACGGGAATAAACGGGAATAAACTGGAAATATAGGGGTAATTTAACTGTATTTACCTTGTCATAAGCAGACATGCATGCAAACATTTATAATACAACTTTTAAAAATGTAATTTTTGACTTTTTGGACATTTTGGTACCAAATAAACTTGGTATTAAAATGAACATGGCTTCAGATTACCAAGTAATCAATAGGCTAGGTAATGACAAACAGGGTTGGGAAAGTTCACTTTCTACATTAACTAGTTCAGTTCATAGTTCACAAATTTTAAAATGAACTAGTTCAGTTCATAGTTCATAATTCAAAATGTTTAACTAAGTTCACAGCTCCAAAAATGTATTTCAATATGTTGCAAGCTATAATTGAAATCTCTATCTGTTTGCAATACCGCTCTTGGCCTCTACGCAATTCGGCGCTCTCACACTTGCCAGGCATAGGGTTGAAACGTTCAGACGCAACACTGATGACAAAGACGTTCAAAAACAACAGAACGTTTTATGTTTACGTTTATGTTTCTGGCAGACAATGTTTCCAACCAGCTGCATTCAGGGTCCAGCTGAGCTAGGCGTGCATAGACTTGTTCTCAACTACATTTAAGTTCCCCGTTATATGCTTTTGCAAAAAAACGTTGGCTGATTTTTGTTTTCAAAATTCCCAAAATTCCCGAGCCAAAATTCCCGTGGAAACTTTCCGGAAACTTTCCGGAAATTTACCGGAAACTTTCCGCCCCTTTGCAACCCTAGACCTGACACATATATAAAAGAATGCCTTTTCTGTAATTCCATCTGATGTTTGTGTTTTTGATGACATTGTGCTAAATGTTCCTGTGGAAAGAGAACGTGTGTTAGTGTTTGCTAGACATGGTGTCATGTTTGGTGTTTTTTGTGATACTGACAATTAGTGTTTGAGTTTAGTTTACAATGTGTGATTTTGAGCATGAAATCAACAGTTTTGCCAATTGTGTGTGGTAGGTGTGTTGGTGCGTTAAGAGTTTATAAAACTTGTTTAAGGTATTGAAAAAACTGTCATAGCAATTGTAGAAAACTGGTAACCTGCAATATGGCCTTTAACATTAGTCTGTAAGAGGACAGCTCGCTGGATATAGCAGTAGCTTGTTTTTTTGGACTGACTAAAAGGTGTGTGTAGCTAGAGCTCGAGTTAAATACCAAAAAAACGGATTCCAAACGGAAACACAACTTCTCCAGGCCCCAGGCAGTTTCCTAGCGAAGCCTCGTAGTAAAACTGCCCGTGGGAAGAATGAATATGTGCCGTGAATTCCACCGTTTCCGTGCCACCGGCGCTAATTCCAGACGGTTCGGGCAGGACAGACAGATGCGGAGAGGGGGCTGAGTGTGTAACAGGACTGCGTGTGTAACAGGACTGCGTGTGCTAGCTAAACTCACGCTTACCCGCATGCCTCTAGAGAAGAAGATGGAAATGTCTCGGCTGAAAGAGATAGTCCAAACAATGGCAACACAGTTAACTCAATTACATTTCAACGCCTGGAAAAAAGGCTGCATTTTGAGATTACACACCTCGACCATGTTTTGAATACACTTGAAGAAGTAAAAAAAAAGAACAGTTAAAAAAGTAACATTGTGTAACCGAAAAAGCCATTTTCTTCCAGAGTATTCCCTTTCCTGACACAAATAAACACAAAACATTTGAAGTGCACATTGAGAGCCTACACTGCACAGCATCAGAAAACCCATTTTAGAATCTTGTCTTAAACTATCACATAACTTATCTTAAGCTGTTTTCAAAAGCCTGATGCTTTAATGTGCCGATATCTCTGGTATGTAACAACACTGTTTAGACAGCTCTCTCTGTCTCACAGCCAGAGGAAGGAAACTGCCAATACTCTGGACAGACCTCACAGCACACACAACACACACATACAGCACCACACAACACACACACACACACACACACACACACACACAGCACACACACACACACACACACACCACACACACACACACACACACACTGCACCACCCTGGACTGTACACACCCTCCGTATGAGCAACAAGCATGACCGTGAGTCTGTAAGCTGTTAAATCTAATGATATCAGCAGAGACAGAATGTGTTACTGCATTAGCCTGTGAAAGCACCATAGTGTTGTTCAGGAGCTGCGTTAGCCTGTGAAAGCACCATAGTGGTGTTCAGGATCTGCATCAGCCTGTGAAAGCACCATAGTGGTGTTCAGGATCTGCATTAGCCTGTGAAAGCACCATAGTGGTGTTCAGGAGCTGCGTTAGCCTGTGAAAGCACCATAGTGGTGTTCAGGAGCTGCGTTAGCCTGTGAAAGCACCATAGTGGTGTTCAGGAGCTGCGTTAGCCTGTGAAAGCACCATAGTGGTGTTCAGGAGCTGCGTTAGCCTGTGAAAGCACCATAGTGGTGTTCAGGATCTGCGTTAGCCTGTGAAAGCACCATAGTGGTGTTCAGGATCTGCGTTAGCCTGTGAAAGCACCATAGTGGTGTTCAGGATCTGCGTTAGCCTGTGAAAGCACCATAGTGGTGTTCAGGATCCACTCTCTCTGGAAGTGTCAGTATGGAGCTGCCACAGCACAGTGCCCTGTGTCCTGACACAGCTCCCACTGAGCTGGGGGGGGACTGCACGCTGTTCATGGGACTTCTGGCACTTTCAGAAACTGGTGACAAAGTAGGGAGGAAGGAGGGAAGAGAGCGAAAAAACAGATTAAACACTAGAGAAAAAGAATGTTGACTATGATAATAAAAACACAAAGCAAAAATATATCACTCCAGTTCAGGAGTGTGTTTGTATAGACATGTCCCCCCCCCCTCCCCGTCCCCCCTCCACACACACACACTCCACACACACACACACACACACTCAGAAACACACATCTCCTTATTTCTCTGTAGATCCCTGTAATCCTTCTGTTCACAGCCTTTATGATGCGTGCTGCATTGTCACTCTGGCTCTGCATCTGAGCGCCCCTAATGCTTTAATCCAGAGACTGAGTCATTGAGATGTGGATTAGGGAGCTCCGTCTCCCACTGCATGAACAACCAGGCCCGAGGAGGAATCTAGCAGCAGCATCCATCTAACTGCCCCTCCACGGTCACACCGTGCCCCTCTAGTGTAGGTCAGAGGGGGGGCTTAATAATAAGCCCAGTCACAGCGGGGGGGAGAGCCAGTGTTCAGGCCTTTCATCAGGGGTGTGGATGGATGGAAGCCAGACGGATGTTTGTGAGGCTTGAGCTGTGCGGCGCAGCGGAGAAGGAATTACCCTGCGTGTGCACCCCGGGAGGAGGAGTGTCACTCGGCAACAACACCGTGACAACAAGGACCCTCTGAACTGAGGGGTCAAGGGTCAAGTCTCAGGAAGTGACTGTGCTTAGCTTAGTCTGGAGGAGTGCCAGTGTGTGAAAGGCAGTGTTAAGAAGCCACACTTATACTGATGTGTATAGAGGGTAAAGTATATGTATGTATGTATGTATATGTATTATAGAGAGAGAGAGAGCTTGAGAGAAAGAGGGATCTTTTTGATCCGGTCATTAATCATGTTGTATCCCTCCCTCCCGGCCAGGCATCGCTGGAAACCCCGTGTTCTTCAATGAGAATGGAGATGCTCCAGGTCGCTACGAGATCTACCAGTTCCAGATTAACCAGACAGCCGAGTACAAGATCATCGGACACTGGACCGACCAGCTCGACCTCGACGTGAGCTCCTCTTCTCCTCCTGCTCCTCCTCTCCCCCCTCTCCTTCTCTCCCCCACTCTCCTCCTCTGTCCTCCTCTTCCTCCTCCTCTCCCCCCTCTCCTCCTCTGTCCTCCTCTCCTCCTCCTGCTCCTCCTTTCCCCCCTCTCCTCCTCTCCCCCCCTCTCTCCTCCTCTCCCCCCTCTCTCCTCCTCTGTCCTCCTCTTCCTCCTCCTCTACTTTTCTCTCAGGACACTCTTCCTCTACATGAGACTGTCCCCTCCTCTCTTTCTTCTCTTCTCCCCCCTCTCCCCCCCCTCCCTCTCTCCCCTCCCCCCCCCCTCCTCCTCCTCTCCTCCTCTTGTCCTCTAGATTTGAGCGTCTGCTAAAACGACTAAATGTCCTACTGACACTGCTGTAGTAGAGCATGTGACTTGCAGATCAGAAGGTCAGAAGTTCAAATCCCTCCGCTGCATGTCTCTTTGGATACATGAATAGATTCCCTTCAGGGATGAATAGTGACTTGCACATTCCTCATCTTAAGTGGGTTTATCCATGACGCATGCATCAATAGTAGTCGCCCCCTCAGTTTAAAGTAGTAGTAGTATTTCTGTCTCTGTGTCCTTTACCTGCTGAGTCACACACACACACACACACTCCACTCACACACACACACACACACACTCACTCACTCACACACACACACACACACACACACACACACACTCCACTCACACACACACACACACACACCACTCACTCACACACACACACACACTCACTCACTCACTCACACACACACACACACACACACACACCCACACACACACACACACACACACACTCCACTCACCACACACACACACACCCACACACACCACACTCCACACACACACACACACACACACACACACTCACACTCACACTCACACACACACACACACTCACACTCGCTCATGTGGATAGGGGCATTACAATGACTCTTAAGGCCTACTTGTTAATCATGTTGTTTATAACTTGTAATCATTTCCCTGTTGCATTACCATGGTAATCATATTCAGGAGATTATGTGCTCACAAATATAATACGGATCAAATGGAACTAATAAATCCACTCTTGAGAACATCTCTGGGGTTTTACTCAGTATTAAAATCAGGAGTTAATAAAAATGGCCGCCATTGGTGTAGGTGGGCCTAGTGTATCACTGTAACACCTCTACATGAGTCATGCATGACCTCCTGGGAGGAAGTATCACTGTAACACAAAACCTAACCCAAACCCCAAAACTTATAGTGTCAGTTTTTGACCCATAAGGTCGTTATAACCATATCCCTTATCACAACTCAAACCACAACCCACACTCTAACCATAACCATAACTCCTAACTGTAACAAACACAACCAATCATTAAGGTCTGACTGGCACAAATGATTGGACGGCATTCAGACCAAATGCAATGATTGGACTACTGGCTACTTTTCAGTCTACCTCCCTCCTGGCAGTCAAATCTAAATGTATTTGTATAGCCTTTTTTTACACGCGAGCAATGTCACGGAGGGCTTCACATACGCCCATAGAACTGTCCCTCAACCAACCTAGAACTGCAGTAGTCAGTTCATGTGTTTTAGAGCAGAGGCTTTTAAAGGAGGGGATATTTCGGTTCGATTCCTTTCAAACTCAAGGTAGAATTGTTAGGTTTGCTAGATGCCGGCGTCGTCATAGCGACGGGTTCCTTCTCTGAAGCGTCTGAATATTCCGAGCATGAGAAGGTATGGACCAGGTTCCCAGAGCTGAGGGTTCCAAACCACCTCCACTACAACTGGTGGTCTCTCTTGGCTGTCCCTCAACACCTGTTTGGATTTTTTTAATCAAATTTTTTTAATCACATTTTTTTTATCACATTTTTTTTATCATATTTTTTTTATCACATTTTTTTAAATCACATTTTTTTTATCACATTTTTCTAAATCACTTTCTTTTTAATTACATTTTTTTAAATCACTTTTTTTGTAATCACATTTTAGCAGCCTGATTTTTATTTTACATTGAAATATATTCAGATGGGAATTCAGTGTCAAAACATTATGGCACTGATTTGCTTCCATACACCTGTTTGTTCACACTGTGGAGGCCAGTAGTTTAGTTCTGCATCGTACGTCTTCATAAACCAGTAGTTTAGTTCTGCATCGTACGTCTTCCTAAACCAGTAGTTTAGTTCTGCATCGTACGTCTTCATAAACCAGTAGTTTAGTTCTGCATCGTACGTCTTCCTAAACCAGTAGTTTAGTTCTGCATCGTACGTCTTCCTAAACCAGTAGTTTAGTTCTGCATCGTACGTCTTCCTAAACCAGTAGTTTAGTTCTGCATCGTACGTCTTCCTAAACCAGTAGTTTAGTTCTGCATCGTACGTCTTCCTAAACCCAGTAGTTTAGTTCTGCATCGTACGTCTTCCTAAACCAGTAGTTTAGTTCTGCATCGTACGTCTTCCTAAACCAGTAGTTTAGTTCTGCATCGTACGTCTTCCTAAACCAGTAGTTTAGTTCCGCATCGTACGTCTTCCTAAACCAGTAGTTTAGTTCTGCATCGTACGTCTTCCTAAACCAGTCACCACTTAGTCCTGTCCTCTTCACAGGCGGGAACATCCACAGGCTGGCTGAACCATTAACATGTGATGTGTGATGAGAAATCAATAAATAGAAACAAGGAGGGAGGGGTGGGGGGGGCGGAGGGGGTAGGAAGGGTGGGGGGGTGGAGGGGGTAGGAAGGGTGGGGAGGGGGGTGGAGGGATGGGGGTGGAGGGGGTAGGAGGGTGGGGAGGGGGGTGGTTTTTGTCGTTTTTGTGTGCTTTGTTTTGATTCTTTTTGTCATTTGTTGGGGGGTCTTTGGGGTTTTTTTCTGTTTTCCTGCTTTTTTTCTTTTTTGTGTGTGTGTCGTTCAGTTTTTTCTCTTCTCGTCTTTCGTGTGTCTATTCTTTTTCCTGTTTTCTTTTTTCTCGGTCGTGTCTCTGTTTTTGTCTTTTGCTGTAATTCCTCCAGTCCTAGACGATGATCCTGTCTGAGAGAATCAGTACCTGGCATGAGGGGGCTGAAATCTGTAAACACAGATGATATGTTGCTGCACACAACACTTGGACAGCGTGAAGTTGCTGCACACAACACTTGGACAGCGTGAAGAGACGGTGGCTTTGTGAAGCGATAAGAAGTGAGAGGAGGAGAACAGAAATCCTGTTGCTACAAAGTGGACTTAGTGTCTTTTTACCTTCTTCAAAGCTGCGAGTGTTTTCTCTCTCGTCTCAGTGATTCCAGCCTCCTGCTGGGTGTGTTAGTGTTCCTCAATCCCAACACGTCGTTTCATATTAAGGATCCTTTGTGCTGTTAATTAAATGCACATTAAGGGATACGTTTTGCCCGCTATGAATTTAAACAACCATTCAAGAAAAATTCCAAGTTAATAACAAAACACACAGAAAATGAAAATGCTAAATATACTCCTTTGAAATGACAAATACTGTTTATCTTTCTCTTTTGAAGAAACTGAAATGGTTATTAGCAGACAGACAGTAGTTAAGAATGCAAGCACTCACGCACAGCTTCTCTCTCTCTCCCTCTGTCTCTCTCTAACCCTACCACCAATTCCTCCCTCTCATCTCTCCCTCCCCTCACCCCCTGCTTCCCCTCCTCCCTCCCCCTTTCCCTCCCTCCTCCCCTGTCATCTCTCCCTTCCCTCACCCCTCACCCCCTCCCTCCTCCCTCTCCCTCCCTTCCCTCACCCCTCACCCCCTCCCTCCTCCCTCCTCCCTCCCCCCCTTTCCATCCCTCCCTTCCCTCCCTCCTCCCTTTCACCCCCTCCCTCCTCCCCCCCCCCTTTCCCTACCTCCCTCCCCACCCCTCACCCCCCCCTCCTCCCTCCCTCCCTCCCCTCTCCTCCCCCTCCTCCCCCCCTCCTCCCTCCCTCCTCCCTCCCTCAGGTCGAGGCCATGAACTGGCCAGGTGGGGTCCAGCAGGTTCCCTCTTCCACCTGCAGCCAGCCGTGCCAGGCGGGCGAGAGGAAGAAGACAGTGAAGGGCATCCCGTGCTGCTGGCACTGCGAACGCTGCGACGGCTACCAGTACCAGGCGGACACCTTCACCTGCAAGATGTGCCGCTACGACCTGCGTCCCAACCTCAACCACACGGCCTGCGTGACCATCCCCATCGTGAAGCTGGAGTGGAGCTCCCCCCTGGGCCGTGGTGCCGCTGCTCATCGCCGTGACGGGGATCCTGGCCACCGTGTTCGTGGTGGTCACCTTCGTACGCTACAACGACACGCCCATCGTCAAGGCGTCGGGCCGCGAGCTGAGCTACGTGCTGCTTACGGGGATCTTCCTGTGCTACGCCACCACCTTCCTCATGATCTCCGCCCCTGACGTGGGCATCTGCTCGCTGCGCAGGATCTTCCTGGGGCTGGGCATGAGCATCAGTTACGCAGCACTGCTCACCAAGACCAACCGCATCTACCGCATCTTCGAGCAGGGCAGCATGTCGGTCAGCGCCCCGCGCTTCATCTCTCCCGCCTCCCAGCTCGTCATCACCTTCAGCCTGACGTCGGTGCAGCTGCTGGGCGTGGTCATCTGGTTCGGCGTTGACCCCTCGCAGGCCATCATCGACTACGAAGACCAGCGGACGTCCAACCCCGGAGCAGCTCGCGGCGTGCTGAAGTGTGACATCTCCGACCTGTCGCTCATCTGCCTGCTGGGATACAGCATGCTGCTCATGGTCACCTGCACCGTCTACGCCATCAAGACCAGGGGCGTGCCCGAGACCTTCAACGAGGCTAAGCCCATCGGCTTCACCATGTACACCACCTGCATCATCTGGCTGGCCTTCATCCCCATCTTCTTCGGCACCTCACAGTCCACCGAGAAGGTACTTCTACTCTTCTCTGCTTTATTCTGCTCTGCACTGTACTGCTCTACTCTGCTCTACTCCTCTCTGCTCTACTCTGCTCTGCTCTACTCTGTTGGGGTTGTGTATGTGTTGGTATCAGGGAGCTGCTCTGCTCTGTTGGGGTTGTGTTGTTGTGTTAGTGTTGGTATCAGGGTGAACAGAAGCTAATCTAGCAGCTGTGATGAGAGGATTTAGGACTCTAGTGTTCTCTGTGGTCTGGCAGGACATCCTGCCTCCTCTCTCCTTCTCCTCCCTCCTCCTCCTCCTCTCCTCCTGCCTCCTCTCGCCTCTCTCCTCCTCCTCCTCTCTCCTCTCTCCTCCTCCTCTCTCCTGCCTCCTCTCTCCTCCTCCTCCTCCCTCCTCTCTCCTCCTCCTCCCCCCCTCTCCTCCTCCTCCCCCCTCTCTCCTCCTCCTCCCCCCTCTCTCCTCCTCCTTCCTCTCTTCTCCTCCTCCCCCTCCTCTCTCCTCCTCCTCCCCCCTCTCGCTCCTCCTCCCCCCCTCTCTCCTCCTCCTCCCCCCTCTCTCCTCCTCCCCCCCTCTCTCCTCCTCCTCGTCTCTCCTCCTCCTTCCTCTCTCCTCCTCCTCCCCCCTCTCTCCTCCTCCTGCCTCCTCTCTCCTCCTCCTCCTCCTCCTCTCCTCTCCTCTCTCCTCCTCCTCTCTGCCCCCTCGTCTCCTCCTCCGCCCTCCTCCCCCCTCTCCTCCTCCCCCCCTCTCTCCTCCTCCCCCCTCTCCTCCTCCTCCCTCCCCCCCTCTCTCCTCCTCCTCCCTCCCCCTCTCGATCCTCCTCCCCCCTCTCTCCTCCTCCTCCTCCCCTCTCTCTCCTCCTCCTCTCTCCTCCTCCTCCTCCCCCCTCTCGCTCCTCCTCCCTCTCTCCTCCCTCTCTCCCCCTCTCCTCCTCCTCCCCCCTCTCTCCTCCCTCCTCTCTGAGTGAGGAGGTGGACATGACTGGACGTGAGGCTGGCAGAGGGGCCAGAGAGAATGATGCTGAACAAGCAGCTCTGCGATGGATGTTGTGTAATGGGCCCCTGTAGCCGTTGGTTTAATGACGATGGTGAGAGGAATTACAGACGCAGTTTGTCCAGTTTCATGTCTTCTATCTGTCTGGGTGAGAGCCGTTTAAAAGTGACTTTGAGAACTTCTCCAGGGGCCTGAGACACATGATAGCCTTGTCACTCTTGTGACTCATAAAATTACAACTCTGGAGAGTTCTGCAGTACTCTGCCCTGCTCTACTCTCCCCTGCTTTATTATGCTCTACCCTACTCTGCTCTACTCTGCTCTGCTCTACCCTACTCTGCTCTGCTTTATTATGCTCTACCCTACTCTGCTCTACTCTGCTCTGCTCTACCCTACTCTGCTCTGCTTTATTATGCTCTACCCTACTCTGCTCTACTCTGCTCTGCTCTACCCTACTCTGCTCTGCTTTATTATGCTCTACCCTACTCTACCCTACTCTACTCTGCTCTACCCTACTCTACTCTGCTCTGCTCTACTCTGCTCTACCCTACTCTACCCTACCCTACCCTACCCTACCCTACTCTACCCTACTCTGCTCTGCTCTGCTCTGCTCTACTCTGCTCTACTCTACCCTGCTCTACTCTGCTCTGCTCTACCCTATTCTACTCTACCCTACCCTACCCTACCCTACCCTACTCTACCCTATTCTACTCTACCCTACCCTACCCTACTCTACCCTGCTCTACTCTACTCTACCCTACCCTATTCTACTCTACCCTACTCTACCCTACTCTACCCTATTCTACCCTACTCTGCTCTACTCTGCCCTACACTGTTCGACTTTCCTCTGCTCTACTCTTGTTCTGCCCTTGTCACATTAATCACTCCCCCCCCCCTCTCTTTCCTCCTGGAGGGAGAGCTTCACTCAGCTCTTATCTCTCTGGCTAATGTGTTGTTGGACCACGACCTACAAGAGTAGGAGTAGGAGAGTTCACCTTCACCAGAACGCAGGCCCACGGGACCAGCACCTCTTAACCAGCACCTCTCAACCTCTCTGATTATTCAGCATATGGGTTCCTCTTTAAACCTGTCAACTAACATCATCACTTACATCTCAATCTCGCTTTCTCTCTGGCCCTCAATCTCTCTCTCTCTCCCTCTCTCTCTCTCTCTCTCTCTCTCTCTCACGTTCTCTCTTTCTGTCCTTCACTCTCTCTGTCTCCATATCCCCCTCTCTTGCTCTTGCTCTCTCTCTCTCTATCTCTCTCTCTCTCTCTCTCTCCCTCTCTACATAAACACGTGTGTGTGTATGTACTGTCTACACCAGATATCATGGGTTGTATTAACTCACAGTAATAGGCGTCTGGATCAGCCGATGCTACAGACCCAGCATGTGGGCTCTCTACATCCCCGTTTGTCTAACGACTGCATATATAGGACAATGATTTATATTTATAAACGACTTCTTCGTTCATGCTGCCTGTCTCTGACCTAGAAAGATGAAAGAGAATTGTGAAATCATAGTGATATTCAGCATCAGCTTTTCTGAAGATGAGGCAATCCATTAGCCTGCCTGGCTCTGAGAGGAGGACTGGGTGAAGGAGGGAGAGAAGAAGAGAGGAGGACTGGGTGAAGGAGGGAGAGAAGAAGAGAGGAGGACTGGAGTGAAGGAGAAGAAGAGAGAGCGAAGAAGAGAGGGAGGACTGGGTGAAGGAGGGAGAGAAGAAGAGAGGAGGACTGGGTGAAGGAGGGAGAGAAGAAGAGAGGAGGAACTGGGTGAAGGAGGGAGAGAAGAAGAGAGGAGGGACTGGGTGAAGGAGGGAGAGAAGAAGAGAGGAGGACTGGGTGAAGGAGGGAGAGAGCAGAAGAGAGGAGGACTGGGTGAAGGAGGGAGAGAAGAAGAGAGGAGGACTGGGGTGAAGGAGGGAGAGAAGAAGAGAGGAGGATGGGGTGAAGGAGGGAGAGAAGAAGAGAGGAGGACTGGGTGAAGGAGGGAGAGAAGAAGAGAGGAGGACTGGGTGAAGGAGGGAGAGAAGAAGAGAGGAGGACTGGGTGAAGGAGGGAGAGAAGAGAGGAGGACTGGGGTGAAGGAGGGAGAGAAGAAGAGAGGAGGACTGGGTGAAGGAGGGAGAGAAGAAGAGAGGAGGACTGGGTGAAGGAGGGAGAGAAGAAGAGAGGAGAACTGGGTGAAGGAGGGAGAGAAGAAGAGAGGAGGACTGGGTGAAGGAGGGAGAGAAGAAGAGAGGAGGACTGGGTGAAGGAGGGAGAGAAGAAGAGAGGAGGACTGGGTGAAGGAGGGAGAGAAGAATGAAACTCTGAGTCTCTTTAGTTTCTGTGATGCGCTCAGACTAAAAAGAACTAATTCAATTTAAAAACCTGGAATAAGTTCTCTCACCCAGGCTTACGATAAGAGCCCTTTCTTCTCCCAAATGTTATTAGCTTATTAATGAATGAGTATTTCCCAGTGAGAGCTGCCAGATAGACGTGACGCTCCTTCACAGCAGACGAGGTCTCTGGGCCCGGGAGAGGAAGGGGAGACCAGACGAGGTCTCTGGGCCCGGGAGAGGAAGGGGAGACCAGACGAGGTCTCTGGGCCCGGGAGAGGAAGGGGAGACCAGACGAGGGGAAACAGCTTCTTCATGAACATGGACGTGGCTGTACGACGTGCAGTGTACGTTCATCCCTCCTGATCTGATCTGAAGAGCGCCAGGCTGTTTGCATCCTGTGTGCATGAGACGTGAGTTCACCTGGTTCAAATGAAGAGGTCGTTATCAAGCTCTGTGGAAGCCGGGTAAGGACCATTCATTTGAAACAGGTGTGTTGGAGAAGAGAAACATCTAGAACATGCAGGACAGCATCTCCTGAGGACCCGGAATTGCCCACCCCTGCTATAGAGGATCTCCAGGTTCCTATAGGATCTCCAGAACCCTATAGAGGATCTCCAGGTTCCTATAGGATCTCCAGAACCCTATAGAGGATCTCCAGGTCTCTATAGAGGATCTCCAGGTCTCTATAGAAGATCTCCAGGTCTCTATAGATGATCTCCAGGTCTATAGAGGATCTCCAGGTCTCTATAGATGATCTCCAGGTCTATAGAGGATCTCCAGGTCTCTATAGATGATCTCCAGGTCTATAGAGGATCTCCAGGTCTCTATAGATGATCTCCAGGTCTATAGAGGATCTCCTGGTCTCTGTAGACGATCTCCAGGTCTCTATAGAGGATCTCCAGGTCGCTATAGAGGATCTCCAGGTCGCTATAGAGGATCTCCAGGTCGCTATAGAGGATCTCCAGGTCGCTATAGAGGATCTCAAGGTCGCTATAGAGGATCTCCTCTATAGAGGATCTCCAGGTCGCTATAGAGGATCTCAAGGTCTCTATAGAGGATCTCCAGGTCTATAGAGGATCTCCAGGTCTCTATAGAGGATCTCCAGGTCTCTATAGAGGATCTTCAGGTCTCTATAGAGGATCTCAAGGTCGCTATAGAGGATCTCCAGGTCTCTATAGAGGATCTCCTCTATAGAGGATCTCCAGGTCTCTATAGAGCATCTCCAGGTCTCTATAGAGGATCTCCAGGTCTCTATAGAGGATCCCCAGGTCTCTATAGAGGATCTCCAGGTCTCTATAGAGGATCTTCAGGTCTATAGAGGATCTCCAGGTCTCTATAGAGGATCTCCAGGTCTCTATAGAGGATCTCCAGGTCTCTATAGATGATCTCCAGGTCTATATAGATGATCTCCAGGTCTATAGAGGATCTCCAGGTCTATAGAGGATCTTCAGGTCTCTATAGAGGATCTCCAGGTCTATATAGATGATCTCCAGGTCTATAGAGGATCTCCAGGTCTATAGAGGATCTCCAGGTCTCTATAGATGATCTCCAGGTCTTTATAGAGGATCTCCAGGTCTCTATAGAGGATCTCCAGGTCTCTATAGAGGATCTTCAGGTCTCTATAGATGATCTCCAGGTCTCTATAGATGATCTCCAGGTCTCTATAGAGGATCTCCAGGTCTCTATAGAGGATCTCCAGGTCTCTATAGAGGATCTCCAGGTCTCTATAGAGGATCTCCAGGTCTATAGAGGATCTCCAGGTCTATAGAGGATCTCCAGGTCTCTATAGAGGATCTCCAGGTCTCTATAGAGGATCTCCAGGTCTTTATAGGATCTCCAGGTCTCTATAGATGATCTCCAGGTCTTTATAGGATCTCCAGGTCTCTATAGAGGATCTCCAGGTCTCTATAGAGGATCTCCAGGTCTCTATAGAAGATCTCCAGGTCTCTATAGATGATCTCCAGGTCTATAGAGGATCTCCAGGTCTCTATAGATGATCTCCAGGTCTATAGAGGATCTCCAGGTCTCTATAGAGGATCTCCAGGTCTCTATAGAGGATCTCCAAGTCTCTATAGAGGATCTCCAGGTCTCTATAGAGGATCTCCAAGTCTCTATAGAGGATCTCCAGGTCTCTATAGAGGATCTCCAAGTCTCTATAGAGGATCTCCAAGTCTCTATAGAGGATCTCCAGGTCTCTATAGAGGATCTCCAAGTCTCTATAGAGGATCTCCAGGTCTCTATAGATGATCTCCAGGTCTCTATAGATGATCTCCAGGTCTATAGAGGATCTCCAGGTCTCTCTAGAGGATCTCCAGGTCTCTATAGAGGATCTCCAGGTCTCTATAGATGATCTCCAGGTCGCTATAGAGGATCTCCAGGTCTCTATAGAGGATCTCCAGGTCTTTATAGAGGATCTCCAGGTCTCTATAGAGGATCTCCAGGTCTCTATAGAGGATCTCCAGGTCTCTATAGAGGATCTCCAGGTCTATAGAGGATCTCCAGGTCTCTATAGAGGATCTTCAGGTCTCTATAGAGGATCTCCAGGCCTCTATAGATGATCTCCAGGTCTATAGAGGATCTCCAGGTCTCTCTAGAGGATCTCCAGGTCTCTATAGAGGATCTCCAGGTCTCTATAGAGGATCTCCAGGTCTCTATAGAGGATCTCCAGGTCTCTATAGAGGATCTCCAGGTCTCAATAGAGGATCTCCAGGTCTCAATAGAGGATCTCCAGGTCTCTATAGAGGATCTCCAGGTCTCAATAGAGGATCTCCAGGTCTCTATAGATGATCTCCAGGTCTATAGAGGATCTCCAGGTCTCTATAGAGGATCTCCAGGTCTCTATAGAGGATCTCCAGGTCTTTATAGAGGATCTCCAGGTCTATAGAGGATCTCCAGGTCTCTATAGAGGATCTCCAGGTCTATAGAGGATCTCCAGGTCTCTATAGAGGATCTCCAGGGAGTTTCAGCCTCACCGACAGCATCCAGAATCGCATCAGTGAGTCTGACTCAAACTAAAACGCTTCATTTCCAGATGAAGCAGAAGACAGCAGTGACAGTCCTTCCGGCTGCGCCTCGTAAATAATGTTCCTCTTTAAGAAATGAGCGTGTCACAACAGCAGCAGCTCCTAATCACGGCGAGTGACAGAACCAACAAAGGCAGGCAGGCCCACATGACGCCACATGACGTCTCCCAGAGCAATTAAACACCCCCCCCGTCTCACCCAGGTTCTGATTTACCTCGTGTGTCCGCCTGATCGCCCCGCCTGATCGCCCGCCCGATCGCCCGTCACCCCTGATCGCCGCTCATGTATCTGTCCTTGTGTGGCAGGAGTGTTTCTGTTTGTGTGGGGAGGAGCACATTGTGTGTATGTGTGTGGATGGGGTTGGGGACAGCTGTGTGTGTGGATGTGCTTGGGGAGAGCAGTGTGTGTGTGTGTCTCTCTCTGTGTGTGTGTGTGTGTCTCTCTGTGTGTGTGTGTGTGTGTGTGTGTGTGTGGAGGGGGCGTGTGGATAAGAAGACAGCTGGTCTATCTATAGAGTGTGATCACAGGTCCTGATGTTAGTGATGATGGGATAGCTCACCTGTGACACGCGCTCTATCATGGGGCTGTCAGAGAGGTGGGGCTGGGGGGGGTGACGGGTGGGGGGGTGACGGGTGGGGGGGGTGACAGGTGGGGGGTGGTGACAGGTGGGGGGGGGTGACAGGCGTGAAGGAACGCTTCACAATAGAGTTCTGGGGAAAGGTTTCTCTCCACAATGGACTCAATTGAAATGCAATCATCCCAAATGGAGAACCCTGCTATTACAGTCCGTGCACGGGGGGACTGAGTGACTGAGTGAGGGCTGTTTGGATCCTCATGAAGTCACCGTCATATCCTAGCCAGTGACAGCAGGGTGATGAAAACGTTTGTCTTTGTCCTGCTGAGTAAGACAAGAGAGATGGAGGGCGGAGAGAGAGAGGATGGAGGGAGGAGATAGGAGAGAGATGTGAGTGTGAGTGATGAGATGGCAGATGGATGGAGGAGAGAGTGAGCATTGAGGTGAGAGAGTAGCTGCGCTGGCGTATGGAGGTGCTGATGGCGGTGCGTGAGTCTATGTCTCTTTACTGTAGGGCTCTTCCTCTTCTCTTCTCTCTGCGCTTCTTGTCGTCTCTCTCGCTCTTGCGTCTCTCTCGCTCTCTCTTCTTCTCGCTCTCTTCGCTCTTTCCTTCTTGCTCTCGCTCTCTTTCCTTTCGTCTCTCTCGCTCTTTCTTCTTCTCTCTCGCCCTCGCGCCCCGCGTCTCGTGTTGTCCCCCTCATGTCGAGCGCGCGCTATCGCCTCCTGCACTTGCACATACGGCCGTCGCGTGAAGTTGCTCCTGGTTGCTGTGTACAGCATCCGCAGGTCCCTGGTTGCTGGTGTAGATGCATCAGGCAGGTCCTGGTTGCTGTGTAGAGCATCAGGCAGGTCCTGGTTGCTGTGTAGAGCATCAGCAGGGTCCTGGTTGCTGTGTAGAGCATCAGGCAGGTCCTGGTTTGCTGTGTAGAGCATCAGGCAGGGTCCTGGTTGCTGTGTAGAGCATCAGACAGGTCCTGGTTGCTGTGTAGAGCATCAGACAGGTCCTGGTTGCTGTGTAGAGGGGCAGACAGGTCCTGGTTGCTGTGTAGAGCATCAGACAGGTCCTGGTTGCTGTGTAAAGGGGCAGACAGGCCTCCTGGTTCTCTTATCTCTTCTCCATAGCTTCATCTCACTCATTAGTGCTGCATTGACGCACCTATGTATGCAGAGCCTGGGGCGTGTGCTATTGATGACTGGGTGATGAGGTGTGTGTGCACATGGGGGGGAGAAGGATGGAAGGAGGGGAGGAGGGAGGGAGGGAGGGGAGGATGAGGGAGGAGGGAGGGATGGATGGAGGGATGGGAGGATGGAGGGAGAGATAGACAGGCCTGGTGAGAGAGAGGTCAGGTGATCAACACGCCCTGCAGACAGGCCTGGTGAGAGAGAGGTCAGGTGATCGACACGCCCTGCAGACAGGCCTGGTGAGAGAGAGGTCAGGTGATCAACACGCCCTGCAGACAGGCCTGGTGAGAGAGAGGTCAGGTGATCAACACGCCCTGCAGACAGGCCTGGTGAGAGAGCGGTCAGGTGATCGACACGCCCTGCAGACAGGCCTGGTGAGAGGAGGTCAGGTGACACGCCCTGCAGACAGGCCTGGTGAGATAGGTCAGGTGATCAACACGCCCTGCAGACAGGGCCTGGTGAGAGAGAGGTCAGGTGATCAACACGCCCTGCAGACAGGCCTGGTGAGAGAGAGGTCAGGTGATCAACACGCCCTGCAGACAGGCCTGGTGAGAGAGAGGTCAGGTGATCAACACGCCCTGCAGACAGGCCTGGTGAGAGAGATGTCAGGTGATCGACACGCCTGCAGACAGGCCTGGTGAGAGAGAGAGTCAGGTGATCAACACGCCCTGCAGACAGGCCTGGTGAGAGAGAGGTCAGGTGATCAACACGCCCTGCAGACAGGCCTGGTGAGAGAGAGGTCAGGTGATCAACACGCCCTGCAGACAGGCCTGGTGGATGTTGTCATTAAAGCCTCTTATTAGCACAGCCGCACCGCAAACACTTCAAATGGAGCGACGGACACGGATACTCAACCTGTTCCCTCCCTCGCCGTCCACAATGTTCAGCCGAGTATAACGTTTTCATGAGGTTGTTTCGTTTTATGGGGCACCTTGTATCGAATCAGAATTGGACGCTATCGACTCGTGGTGAAATTAATTTCCGAGCAGACGTGAAGGCCGTATTAAAGCTAGACTGCAGAACATTAAAACAAACAAGGTTGGCTTGGCTGGCTGCCACTAAGAACTGATGAGGCGGTGATTGGGAATGAAAACAGGATGAGTCCGTTTCTCTATCTCTCTCTCTCTGAAAACAGGATGAGTCCGTTTCTCTCTCTCTCTCTCTGAAAACAGGATGAGTCCGTTCTCTATCTCTCTCTCTCTCTCTCTCTGAAAACAGGATGAGTCCGTTTCTCTATCTCTCTCTCTCTCTGAAAACAGGATGAGTTCGTTCTCTATCTCTCTCTCTCTCTGAAAACAGGAGGAGTCCGTTCTCTATCTCTCTCTCTCTGAAAACAGGAGGAGTCCGTTCTCTATCTCTCTCTCTCTGAAAACAGGATGAGTCCGTTCTCTATCTCTCTCTCTCTCTGAAAACAGGAGGAGTCCGTTCTCTATCTCTCTCTCTCTGAAAACAGGATGAGTCCGTTCTCTATCTCTCTCTCTCTCTGAAAACAGGATGAGTCCGTTCTCTATCTCTCTCTCTCTGAAAACAGGATGAGTCCGTTCTCTATCTCTCTCTCTCTGAAAACAGGATGAGTCCGTTCTCTATCTCTCTCTCTCTCTCTGAAAACAGGATGAGTCTGTTCTCTCTCTCTCTCTGAAAACAGGATGAGTCCGTTCTTTATCTCTCTCCTCTCTGAAAACAGGATGAGTCCGTTCTCTATCTCTCTCTCTCTGAAAACAGGATGAGTCCGTTCTCTATCTCTCTCTCTGAAAACAGGATGAGTCCGTTCTCTATCTCTCTCTCTCTGAAAACAGGATGAGTCCGTTCTCTATCTCTCTCTCTGAAAACAGGATGAGTCCGTTCTCTATCTCTCTCTCTCTGAAAACAGGATGAGTCCGTTCTCTATCTCTCTCTCTCTGAAAACAGGATGAGTCCGTTCTCTATCTCTCTCTCTCTCTGAAAACAGGATGAGTCCGTTCTCTATCTCTCTCTCTCTGAAAACAGGATGAGTCCGTTCTCTATCTCTCTCTCTCTGAAAACAGGATGAGTCCGTTCTCTATCTCTCTCTCTGAAAACAGGATGAGTCCGTTCTCTATCTCTCTCTCTCTGAAAACAGGATGAGTCCGTTCTCTCTCTTTGCTCTCGCGGACACACTGTTGTGTTGCTCTCTCCAATCCTATCTAACTTCTTCATGTCTGTGTGTCTGTGTGTGTCTGTGTGTGTGTGTGTCTCCTCCAGATGTACATCCAGACCACGACCCTGACCATCTCCGTGAGCCTGAGTGCGTCCGTGTCCCTGGGCATGCTCTACCTGCCCAAGGTGTACGTGGTCCTCCTGCACCCCGAGCAGAACGTGCCCAAGCGCACGCGGAGCCTCAAGGCTGTGGTCACCGCAGCAACCATGTCCAACAAGTTCAACCCCAAGGCCAGCCTCCGCCCCAACGGAGAGGCCAAGATAGAGCTGTGTGAGAGTCTGGAGACTCAAGGTGAGGCTGGGGGTGAGGCTGGGAGCTGGGTTGGGTAGGGTGAGGATATGGGTGGGGTGGGGGGGTGGTGCTGGAGACTCAAGGTGAGGATATGGGTAGGGTGAGGCTGGGAGCTGGGCTGGGTAGCGAGGCTGGGGGTGAGGCTGGGCAAAGTGCATAACTTACAGTGCATCAAAGCACCTTTTAACTCCAGCTAAATGAGGTGATACTAAAGTACTTTAACAAAGGCGTACGGTACTGTAGGTGCTGCCAGAAGTGCAACATTATACCCATCATAGATGTTTCACGATTCACGTTATTGGGCAGTGAGACGATCACCATTCCCTCTTGCAGGGGAAAAGAGAAGACAACAGTTTCATTCTACACGTCACTCTTAGTATTTAGTATTTTAAATGAGCATCAATCTGCATAAATAATAAGTATGATTTTTATATAAAATATAAAGAAATATCAGTTCTTAAAAATCGGACCCATCTGCAACGGACGCAAGCACGCCCCACAATCTCCCTTAGGAAGTATACCCTCTCCAGTTTGAGTTTATTCCATCTCTCTGTCGTTGCTTGATCATGTTCCTTCACCAAAGGGTGTAAGAGTGAATAGCTGCAGTGTGCTCATTACTTATGCGCTGCATAAACAGTGTGGTGCTTTACATGAGCTAAGGTCGGACTCAGCCAGCTCTGTGCCAACTAAACAACCAATCATGTGTGTGTGCCAACTAAACAACCAATCATGTGTGTGTGTGCCAACTAAACAACCAATCATGTGTGTGTGCCAACTAAACAACCAATCATGTGTGTGTGCGCTGTAATAGCAGTCTCTCCACTCGGGAGAAGGTTGAGGTGAACGCGGAGAGCATTTCAATCACGCCCGCTACATCCCCCTTCCTCTCCTCCCTCGTCTCACAATAACATCAACAGTTGCATTTCTCACAGCTCCCTCACCAGCTCCTCAGCCGATCTAGAATGTTCTCTCCTCTGCCGTTTGACATGTAGACCGTTCTGAAGCGCTGAGTAAAATGGAGGAGTAAATAATTGAGAAGCAGATTAGCTTAGTCTGCGAGCCAGCCGACCCAGAACCCCCCTCACCCTGCCTCGTTTCCATACCGATACAAACGTTCCGTACTGCAGTCGCAGGGACAAAGCGTTTTACACAACAGCAGAGGTACGCCGTCATAATGTCTTCCTCACTATTGACTCAGCAGAAAGCGCTCAGGTGACGAGCGGTCTGCGGTACGCTCCGGGACCTTATCACGACTCTCTGTCGCACCGTCGCAGACCCCCACCCCCCTGTCTGTTTGCAGTCGGGCGTAATGAAGCATGCCGAACACACTGTTTCATTCAGCCTCTTTTCGCCGACAGAGGAAAAGCATTGTCCCGTTCACACGCAGACGTGTAACACAACTGTGGTGTTGAAATGGAGAGGGTGCAAATGTTTGGAGAAATGCTGATGCGATGCTGTGCATTGTGAGGAAGGATGGTTCTGCCACCTCGGGAAGAGCCCTGAACACCAAACAGCCACAAGTGTCTCGACAGGAGAAGGAGAGGATCTGGCCGCTTGCGCCTCCTCATGGTGCTGACAGGACTCCCAGACTCCTGCAGCACAGGGCTACCTGCAGCACAGGGCTACCTACAGCACAGGGCTGTCTGCAGCACAGGGCTACCTGCAGCACAGGGCTGTCTACAGCACAGGGCTGTCTACAGCACAGGGCTGTCTGCAGCGCAGGGCTACCTGCAGCACAGGGCTGTCTGCAGCACAGGGCTGTCTGCAGCACAGGGCTGTCAGCAACGCAGGGCTGTTTGCAGCGCAGGGCTGTCTCTGGGCTACCTGCAGCACAGGGCTACCTACAGCACAGGGCTACCTACAGCACAGGGCTGTCTGCAGCACAGGGCTGTCTGCAACGCAGGGCTGTTTGCAGCGCAGGGCTACCTGCAGCACAGGGCTGTCTGCAGCACAGGGCTGTCTGCAGCACAGGGCTGTCTGCAACGCAGGGCTGTTTGCAGCGCAGGGCTGTCTGCAGCACAGGGCTGTCTGCAGCACAGGGCTGTCTGCAGCACAGGGCTGTCTGCAGCACAGGGCTGTCAGCAACGCAGGGCTGTTTGCAGCGCAGGGCTGTCTCTGGGCTACCTGCAGCGCAGGGCTGTCTGAATAAAGCACCATTTGTCAGTGTCAGTGTCATCGCAGACACGTCGTTTGATGGAATTGAGAAATCCCTGTCTGGGCCGCTGCTCCTGCTGGCCCCCGCCCGATAGCAGGGACGTCAGAGTTTATCTGCTCCTCTCAGCAGAACAGTAGAACAGACCCCCCCGGCATGGAGAAGCAACAGGAGAGGAGGGAGGAGGAGGGGGGGAGAGGAGAAGAAGAGGGAGGAGAAGAGAGAGAGAGGGGGGGAGAGGAGAGGAGAGGAGGGGAGGGGAGGAGAGGAGAGGGGGGGGAGAGGAGAGGAGAGGAGGGGAGGAGAGGGGGGGAAGGGAGAGAGAGGAAGGAGAGAGAGGGAGGAGGGGTAGGAAGTAGGAGGTGAATGTAGGAGGTGAATGTAGGAGGTATTGAGACTTAACACTTGAATGTTGAACAGGCTGAAATGAAAATGCTTTCATGTTTTTTTTAAAGAAATAACCTTGACCCAATCTTGATTTGATTTTCCTGGATTTCCTGCTTCTTTTTCAGCCTTTGCCTCAAAGCAAACCTACATCAGCTATAGCAACCATGCTATCTAGGAGACGCCATCATCATTTCCCTCCAGGATTGGCACCTCACTATGGACTGTTATGAAAGAGAGAGAGAGTAATCAGCGATGAGGATGACGGAGGTGTTCGCTGCTCAGACCAAACAGACCAATCAGAACTGATGAACCAGCACAAGACCTCCTCTCAGGACCAGATGAGGAATCATCCTCAATTTACATCTTCCATCAGACAACACGAAACACCAACGCTGGTTTGTTGGAGGGGCGGGGCTCTCTGTGGGTTACCATGGAGCTACGTCTGTCTGGCGACGGGCGAGCCACCGACGCCAGTGTGTGTTCAGGGGGGGCCGAAACACTGGTCTTGTGATGTGTGATAAATGTTGTTCTGAAAGCTTGGCAGAGACGTGGCAGGAGGAACAGGAGGTCACATCTGGATTCTGCTGAGAAGGATGACGGGCGGATGTTAGTTTCTAAACATGTTCCGAGAGAGAGAGAAAATATAATCACTAAGAAAACTTTTCATAAAATGTCGGAAAACTGAATGACTCCATGATTAGTTTTGTTCTTTTCCCTCTTAATGTCTTTATTGAGTTGACAAAAATGAAGATGGCAACTAGGAAGATCGGTCATTCTATATTTTGAGCATGCCAGTTTGAACATCCTGTGTTGTGTTGTTAAAAGAAAAAAATAATCTTTGGAATGCGTTCAAACTCCGTGTTGTTGCAGCTGTTCGGCCCAGATTCTGTTGTACGTAAAAATCTACCTGGTGATGGTCTAGTGAGTGATATTTGTTTATTTGTGCTCAAGTACGGCCACATTCTGACCAGCAAGCACAGCCTGGTACTGCCCTCTGCACCTGGCTCTCATCCTGAGGGCCGCGGGTAGAAGCCTAAGAGGGGTTTCTTCTTTTCGTAGCCCAACATCTTGTCCTCGTACTCTCCCTTCACTGCCAACCACCTCTCCCCTGTCTCCAGCAGACAGGGCCACACAGCTCATCTATACTCAGTATACTCGCTCCATCCAGGGGTTGGCATACTGTTCTCACCCTGGTCGCCTACAGTAACGATTGAACGTTGATTAATCGATCCACACCGGCTTAATGCAGAAAAGGGGACTATTTGGTAGGATCTTGAATGTGTCTTGAAGGCATTTGACTTCATTTACAAGGGGTGGGGGGGGGGATGTGTGTGACTGAGAGTTTCCTGCCAGTCACCTTGGTCACCTTGGTCACCTTGGTCACCTTGTCACCTTGGTCACCCTGGTCACCTTGGTCACCTTGGTCACCCTGGTCACCTTGGTCACCTTGGTCACCCTGGTCACCTTGTCACCTTGGTCACCTTGGTCACCTGGTCACCTTGGTCACCTTGGTCACCTAGGTCACCTTGGTCACCTTGGTCACCTTGGTCACCTGGTCACCTTGTCACCTTGGTCACCTTGGTCACCTTGGTCACCTTGGTCACCTTGGTCACCTTGGTCACCTTGGTCACCTTGGTCACCTTGGTCACCTTGGTCACCTTGTCACCTTGGTCACCTTGGTCTGGCTGTTTGGGTCCATGCGAGGCTGCAGAGTGGAGGCCTCCCACCTGTGTTCAGGGAAACCTTTGTGTTGTGGACTCACTGCTGCTTTTAACCAACGCCCCTCCCTCACTCCCCCCTCCCTCAACCCCGCCCCTCCCTCCCCTTCCGTATTACTTTCAATGCCATTTGTGTTGCAGAATAAAAATATGTAAGTGCTAACCAAATTAATTGGCAAGTTAATGTATGTTATTAAATAGATTGATGATGTCTGCTTATACGTCCATAAAAAAAACAGAAAAGGTAATCTAAAAGAAGCAGTGCCTGGCTATCTGAGTATTTGTAAAACTTCATGAAAAATGAAGTCTTGTGGAGCATGTCCAGTTTTTATACAACAAAAATATTATTTCTAATAAAAACGTTTTGAAAATTCCAGGTTTCCTTCGCCCAGATTTATTATGATCATCACGTCACGTCAACAGAAAACAGGGGAACTCCCATCAGACCCAAACAGGAAGTAGAGGCAAGACTGAATCAGACCTGAACAGGAAGTAGAGGAAAGACTCAATCAGACCTGAACAGGAAGTAGAGGAAAGACTCAATCAGACCCGAACAGGAAGTAGAGGAAAGACTCAATCAGACCTGAACAGGAAGTAGAGGAAAGACTGAATCAGACCCGAACAGGAAGTAGAGGAAAGACTCAATCAGACCTGAACAGGAAGTAGAGGAAAGACTGAATCAGACCCGAACAGGAAGTAGAGGAAAGACTCAATCAGACCTGAACAGGAAGTAATATTTCACTCTGCAGAAGAAGACATGCACTTCACTCTGCAGAAGAAGACATGCACTTCACTCTGCAGAAGAAGACATGCACTTCACTCTGCAGAAGAATCTTGTCTTGCCTGAGAAGGATTACCGTTTAGTTTGTAATCTGCTGATGTGTTCAGACTGGTTTGACCGAGGCAGATTGGACTGCAGAGAACAGCCACCGTACTTCTGCTTTACAATTGTTAGCTGACAGGTAAATTGTTGTATTTACTTCTTCTTCTTTTATACACTGAAGTTTAAATCAAGCATGTGATCCTGAAGATTGTTTGGCTAAATTACTGTAATTAGTTTTTCCGCTTCATCTGCTCCAACATGTAGGACTTGAAAATGATCTGGACAGAAAGAATACTACATTTTATATTTCTTTGTTTTCACTCGCTGCCTCACTGAGTTTTGTCAGGGTGTGTTTGTAGTGTGTAAGTGGTGGTGTGTGTTTGTAGTGTGTAAGTGGTGGTGTGTGTTTGTAGTGTGTAGGTGGTGGTGTGTGTTTGTAGTGTGTAGGTGGTGGTGTGTGTTTGAGAGTGTACATGTTAGTTTAACATCGAAGTTAAGACAATTACGAACATTGAATTGACCACAGAGGACAACAACTGCCACTTTCAGTGTGCCTGACCTGACATCGTTTAGATAATAGCACCTCAAGAAGAGACAATTGATGGTGGGAAACATGAAATTATTTCAAATTAACGGTTTGGAGCGAGTCTCCGTGTCCGCCCCTTCAAAATTGTTTTTGAACTCGTTGTGCAGAACCACATGTCAGAACCATACTGAACCACATGTCAGAACCATACTGAACCACATGTCAGAACCATACTGAACCACATGTCAGAACCATACTGAACCACATGTCAGAACCATACTGAACCATACTGAACCACATGTCAGAACCTTACTGAACCACATGTCAGAACCATACTGAACCACATGCCAGAACCATACTGAACCACATGTCAGAACCATACTGAACCACATGTCAGAACCATACTGAACCATACTGAACCACATGTCAGAACCATACTGAACCACATGTCAGAACCATACTGAACCATACTGAACCACATGTCAGAACCATACTGAACCACATGTCAGAACCATACTGAACCACATGTCATACTGAACCACATGTCAGAACCATACTGAACCACATGTCAGAACCATACTGAACCACATGCCAGAACCATACTGAACCACATGTCAGAACCTTACTGAACCACATGTCAGAACCATACTGAACCACATGTCAGAACCATACTGAACCACATGTCAGAACCTTACTGAACCACATGTCAGAACCACACTGAACCACATGCCAGAACCATACTGAACCACATGCCAGAACCATACTGAACCACATGTCAGAACCATACTGAACCACATGTCAGAACCATACTGAACCATACTGAACCACATGTCAGAACCATACTGAACCACATGTCAGAACCATACTGAACCATACTGAACCACATGTCAGAACCATACTGAACCATACTGAACCACATGTCAGAACCATACTGAACCACACTGAACCACATGCCAGAACCATACTGAACCACATGCCAGAACCATACTGAACCACATGTCAGAACCATACTGAACCACATGTCAGAACCATACTGAACCACATGTCAGAACCACACTGAACCACATGTCAGAACCATACTGAACCACATGTCAGAACCATACTGAACCACATGTCAGAACCATACTGAACCATACTGAACCACATGTCAGAACCATACTGAACCACATGTCATACTGAACCACATGTCAGAACCATACTGAACCATACTGAACCACATGTCAGAACCTTACTGAACCATATGTCATTCCTCAAACAGCAGGGTGAACTGCAAGCATCAGTATGTTGTTCAGTTTCAGACAGCGAGGAACGTTGCTTCATCATTTTGGACCCCTTAGGAACCGCACCACCGATACCAGCGTCACCAAAACCTTCCTTTCTTTCCAAACTTAAATCCCAAATGACTTAGTTTAAAGGTGATTCAGTGGAGTCTGTTCTCTGACAGGATCGTCTAACCTCTTGTCGTGGATGACGTGTTCCTAGCTCCTGCACAGTTCGCTCTGACAGTCCCTGCACGACGAACACACCGTCCTCTTAAAACAACAACTAGTACAGACCCACAGAGAGTAAACACTCATTATAAACATGAGATATTCATATGTATGCATCATATACACAATAACATTTCAGGACACACAAACCCAGGTGATGGAGATGCTCCTGGGCCTGTCTTATGAGGGTTAGGTCACTGAAAGACCTTTCATCTTAGCTTCAGGGCCAGAGGAGATGAGAGCTCCAGTTATTACCACAACAGCTGTTTAGCTTTCACCCTCAAGACGTCTCCGTGTGGGAGCCGCAGTCTATTAGGATAACGTCACCTTTTGTCATGCAAAGCACTCCTACTCCAAAAGAAAACACGTTTCTGCTCTGTCATGGCGCCATACTCCCTGCTCCTCGGTGTAAAGTATCGAGGGGAGCGATGCAATCTCCTGAACTGTGTAATTGCAGATGGTAAGATACACTTGACCAGATTGAGAGGTTTATCTGTGCGAGCCAGAGACTTCAATATCAACTGATGTGTTTGTAATAGACAGCCACAGGAGAGACGAGAGAATATGTCACGCGGAGGAGGACGAGTGAGATCGGTAGTGACGCAGATTGTATCCTTCGCCGAGAGATACGCCGGCAGGAGACCGAGAGGTCGCGCGCTCTCTCTGACCTCTTCTTCAGGAGATGCAGAGACTCAGTGATCTGACGTAGAGACCTGAGACTGGCGACCTGACGAGAGAAGAGACGATGCACTAGAGCGAGATAGTCCGATCGTGAGTTTGTTGCACACCGCAGCGCGCTTGTCTGATTCGTATCGTGGGACGTACGTTTTAGATGAGACCTTTCGCGAGTGACAGACCTGAGTCGGCATGCATTGTACCTGATGTTTATTCGGAGTTGTGAGCGCAGAGAGACCCCTTCGAGATTTCATGCAGACGTAGCGGCGGATCGAGAGAGGTGACGAGCAGAGAAGGATCGGAGAGCGGAGGAGAGAAGGAGAGAGAGAGAGGAGGAGGCAGAGAGAGACAGATGGAGAGGAGAGGAGATGAGATGACAGAGAGAGAAGGAGAGAGTGAGGGAGGGAGAGAAGAGAGAGAGAGAGAGAAGAGAGAGAGAGAGAGAGGAAGAGAGGAGAGAGAGAGAGGGAGGAGACGAGAGAGAGAGAGAGGGAGAGAGAGAGAAGACAGAGAGAGAGAGAGATGAGAATGAGAGTGAGAAGAGAGACGCCGAGAGGCGGAGAGAGTGGTGTATGAGATCGAGAGATGAGACGATACTGAAGAGCCATAGTGACGCAAAAGGATATGAGACAGAAGAGAGAGCACAGAGCAGAGAGAGAGAGGGAGAGAGAGAGAGAGAGGGAGAGGGAGAGAGAGAGAGAGAAGAGGGAGACAGAGAGAGAGGAGGGGAGAGACGGAGAGAGAGAGACAGGAGAGAGAGAGAGAGTTGATTAGAAAGCCTGTCTGTATGTGAGGGCACCAGCGGACACAGTAATGAGTGTGTGACGCAGAACCGGGTGACAGGCTGTCTGGGGACGTGTCACTGCTGCCATCAGAGACGAGCTTCACGTTGACGAGAGTCACTAGATCACAGCAGGGGTTTTAAATGTAATCGAATAGCTCAGCGGTGAGAGCATTTGACAGCAACATACTCGACTGTTTGTGTGGCTCGACCCCATGTGCATCTCTAACCAAGCCATCTGTGGCCTTGCTTGTAAAAAAAAAGGCTATCCAAATGAAGAATAGATTTGATATTGTACACATACTAGTCGAATGCCTATAGAACCCCCCCCCTTCCTCTACCTTGCAGTGCGGCTGTCTTGTTCAGTGTTGTATAATCCTGATAAGTCAGAATAGGACAGTGTTCACCTCATTTCCCCCGACTTAGGCACCACACACTGCTAACACACACAGAGGACTCATCGCAAAGCTTTGCCTAGGAAAGTGGAACATTTGTTTTAGTGTTTTAGTTGTTGTCAGGTGATGTTTTAAGATGCGACACGTGTCAGACACGCTTGGTTCTTCTGACCAGAGCTACACTGACGGGATTTCTGACTCTGGTTCCAATAAGGTTTCATGTTTCATCCTACTCATATTTCATTCATCCTCTAACCAGGAGGAGACTAAGGAACTCTCTGGTTGGGATGTATTGATCACAGTATGAGGATGTATGATCACAGTATGAGGATGTATTGATCACAGTATGGGGATGTATTGATCACAGTATGTGGATGTATTGATCACAGTATGGGGATGTATTGATCACAGTATGGGTTTCATTAGGCAGATGCTTCTATCCGAGACGGAGAGTCTAGAAGGTAGAGACGGAGAGTCTAGAAGGTACAGCAGGAGAGTCTAGAAGGTAGAGACGGAGAGTCTAGAAGGTACAGACGGAGAGTCTAGAAGGTAGAGACGGAGAGTCTAGAAGGTAGAGACGGATAGTCTAGAAGGTAGAGACGGAGAGTCTAGAAGGGTAGAGACGGAGAATCTAGAAGGTAGAGACGGAGAGTCTAGAAGGTAGAGACGGATAGTCTAGAAGGTAGAGACGGGAGAGTCTAGAAGGTAGAGACGGAGAGTCTAGAAGGTACAGCAGGAGAGTCTAGAAGGTAGAGACGGAGAGTCTAGAAGGTAGAGACGGAGAGTCTAGAAGGTACAGCAGGAGAGTCTAGAAGGTAGACGGATAGTCTAGAAGGTAGAGACGGAGAGTCTAGAAGGTAGAGACGGAGAGTCTAGAAGGCACAGCAGGAGAGTCTAGAAGGTAGAGACGCAGAGTCTAGAAGGTAGAGACGGAGAGTCTAGAAGGTAGAGACGCAGAGTCTAGAAGGTAGAGACGGAGAGTCTAGAAGGTAGAGACGCAGAGTCTAGAAGGTAGAGACGGAGAGTCTAGAAGGTAGAGACGGAGAGTCTAGAAGGTAGAGACGGAGAGTCTAGAAGGTAGAGACGGATAGTCTAGAAGGTAGAGACGGAGAGTCTAGAAGGTAGAGACGGATAGTCTAGAAGGTAGAGACGGAGAGTCTAGAAGGTAGAGACGGATAGTCTAGAAGGTAGAGACGGATAGTCTAGAAGGTAGAGACGGAGAGTCTAGAAGGTAGAGACGGATAGTCTAGAAGGTAGAGACGGAGAGTATAGAAGGTACAGACGGAGAGTCTAGAAGGTAGAGACGGATAGTCTAGAAGGTAGAGACGGATAGTCTAGAAGGTAGAGACGGAGAGTCTAGAAGGTACAGCAGGAGAGTCTAGAAGGTACAGCAGGAGAGTCTAGAAGGTAGAGACGGAGAGTCTAGAAGGTAGAGACGGAGAGTCTAGAAGGTACAGCAGGAGAGTCTAGAAGGTACAGCAGGAGAGTCTAGAAGGTAGAGACGGAGAGTCTAGAAGGTACAGACGGAGAGTCTAGAAGGTAGAGACGGAGAGTCTAGAAGGTAGAGACGGAGAGTCTAGAAGGTACAGCAGGAGAGTGTAGAAGGCACAGCAGGAGATCAGACGTGTGCAGTCATGGAACTGTGTGTACGAGGCCGTCGAGGCACATATACAAACGTATTCTAAACATACAAGGATGTTTCCCAGTCTGTTGCTTGGTAACAGAGCATAATACAACTGCTTGCTGGACTTCAACCGAACTGTTCAGTGATTGCTGAAAGAGTTGACATCATTTCATACCACACTCTGAGAAACATGACCCGATGTAATGACACAGAACCCATGCAGAGATAATTACAAGGCATGTCTGAAAAGTGGGGATTTAATTCAGCCCTATTGTACCACGTCTCGTTCCGTGTCCGTGGGAAGTAGGTTGTACTTATTACACAGAACATTTAACACCGCTGGGGCAAGAAAAAGATTGGCCTCCAAATGTTTGGCCTCCTCACCTCAGTGTACAGTAGTAGTGTTACAGATAGAGCGCTTTGAAAAGACTACAGTTTATACACAGACTGTAATACACAAGTCAAACAGGACTCTCATCCCTACAGTAAAGTCTACTGAACACCACGCTTAATTGAACCCAAGGGAAAAGAGAGGCGATAAGAAACAGAAGGGAGAAGAACATGAGAAACAGAAGGAGGGAGAGAGAGAGGAAGAGAGAGATGGAGAGAGGGAAGAGAGAGGGAGAGAGAGAGAGAGAGACAGAGAGAGGGAGGGAGGGAGGGAGAGAGAGAGAGAGAGAGAGAGAGAGAGAGAGAGAGAGAGAGAGGAGGGAAGGGAGGGAGAGGAGAGAGAGAGAGAGAGAGAGAGGGAGGGAGGGAGGGAGAGAGAGAGGAAGGAGAGAGAGACAGGGGGCAAGAGAGGAAGAGCGAAGGAGAGAGAGAGGGAGGGAGAGCGAAGGAGGGTGAAAGAGATGGAGGAAGAGAGAGAGAGGGAGAGATGGCTAGGTAAGGACACTCTGCTATCGTGGGGCCCTCAGGGAGACAGAAAGCCAGAGAGAGGATTGTGGAGGTGGGTTTGAGTTTAGCCATGAAAGTAGGCCAACGTGACAGAGAGTGTGGAGGAGATGCGCTGGGTGCAGCAATGCCAGGGTTTAGACTGCCTGGCAGCGTTCCTCACAATCTGCTCTCAAAAACATCTTCTTCTCGCTGTGCCTTCAGTGCTCTATTTAAGCTGTTTGTTCAGTTCACCAGGAAACGCTAGGGAGAGAAAATGCCAAAGACATTCTGTGGGTCAGTAAACAAAAGCTGATGTATTTTTTGCAGTGTTGCGAGGGGTGCTAATATATCCATGTTAACCCAGACGTAACAGAAGGTCCGGGTTAATTTCTGTGGTTGTTTAATGCCTGCTTAAATGATTGCTCATCTGCTCTTCCATCTGGCTGTTTGGACTGTGACGAGCTGCGACTCTTAACACCGTGCGTGAGCAAAGTCTTCCTCTAACGGAGCCTTCTCAGGTCGGAGGGTTTCAGCTCGGTCGCCCTCGCGACAGGGAACAGATTGATTTGAAAGAAATGGTGCTGATCTTTGGTCTGGGGTCGACACGGAGACAGCAGACGGTGTCCCGGTCTCCCTCAGCTTGTTCACGGGACAGATGCCAGGGAGAGAGACCAGGGAGAGGACCAGGGAGAGAGACCAGGGAGAGAGAGACATCCATTAAACAACACTTAGCCCTCCATGATGACTGATACCTGGCCAGCATTCTGGTGATATACTGCACCTCTCAGCCCCAACACGTCCATACTGGCCGGTTGTCAACTGGATATATCAGACTCCACTGCTACTGGACGGCGTGTGTGTGTGTGTGTGTGTGTGTGTGTGGGGCAAGGTGTGTGTGTGTGTTTGAGTGTGTGTGGGAGCAGGGACATGAGCCAGTCCTCTGAGTTGTGGAGAGGGGTGAAGTGATTGCTAACAAATGGCCCTGTCAGTCTGTGTGTTTCACAGCTTGCTAACTACAACTTCAAACAGATGAATGACTAAGTGGTTTTCCGGTGTTTGTTTATTTCGAGTCTAACTGAGGAAGGAGTCGGATGTGAGAAGCTTCTTAATTCTTGCTCCAACAGTTTCTAATCATCTAAAATGTAGAACTCTGCAGACCCTGCCACTGTAAATTCAAAACACTCATAACATTTGTGAAACCAATTACATCAATACTTTTAAGTAATCCAAGCTATTTCTTTAAAGGAAACTATAATTTACACAATCCATTAATTGATTTAATTCATACTTAATGTAAAACTATTTTTTTAAGAGATTAAATTTCCTAAATAGTTTGATGTAATTAGTTTCCACAGGGTTGACCCCCCCTCTGGAATTACAGTGTGTTAATTTACCTATGACTCAGGGAAACTCAGGCCATGCCAGGTCCCAGTCACAGAGGGGCCTGTACTCAGCGCTGGGGCAGGAAGGCGCCCTCATGAATACGCTGTAGTGAATGCCCAGAAGATCTTCCTAGACGCCCGTTATAACCTGAGCAGTGAATGTCCCTGTACTTACTGTAAGTCGCTCTGGATAAGAGCGTCTGCTAAATGACTAAATATCAAATGTACTAACAAAAAAAAGAAAGCAGAGTGGGTATCGTACAGGACAGTCACAGGACATTTCCATGACTACAAAACCAGATGTCCTTCAGTGAGTTCAGATGTCCTTCAGTGAGTTCAGATGTCCTTCAGTGGGTTAAGATGTCCTTCAGTGGGTTCAGACGTCCTTCAGTGGGTTTAGATGTCCTTCAGTGGGTTTAGATGTCCTTCAGTGAGTTCAGATGTCCTTCAGTGGGTTCAGATGTCCTTCAGTGGGTTTAGATGTCCTTCAGTGGGTTAAGATGTCCTTCAGTGGGTTTAGATGTCCTTCAGTGGGTTCAGATGTCCTTCAGTGGGTTTAGATGTCCTTCAGTGGGTTAAGATGTCCTTCAGTGGGTTCAGATGTCCTGTCCTTCAGTGAGTTCAGATGTCCTTCAGTGGGTTTAAATGTCCTTCAGTGGGTTTAGATGTCCTTCAGTGGGTTAGATGTCTTCAGTGGGTTTAGATGTCCTTCAGTGGGTTTAGATGTCCTTCAGTGGGTTTAGATGTCCTTCAGTGGGTTAAGATGTCCTTCAGTGTCTTTGAGGTGAAGCGCAGCAGAGTTTCGCGCCCGTCCTCCTCTAAGTAGCCTGCAGGTGGCTCGATAATTTGATGCCTTTCAGCTGTTCAAGGAGACGACCTGCTGGGTGTGTTTTTCAAACGAGTGCGATCCCTAACAGTACGCAGACCCTGCTGTACCGAGGCTGGTGTTTGTGTTTGGGCAGGAGGACGCAGAGGACGGGGAAATCAAAGGCTGGTTGAAAAAGGCATCTGATGTGAAGTTAGTCGCACTAGAGGATGAAAGATGACATATTCTGTGTTGTGAATCGCTGTGTGCTTAGATCAGCAGAGGTTTCACTGGTCCTTAACTAAAGGATGACACAGATAGAGAAGGCCAGCTAAAACAACAAGGCCTCAAATTGCTCTCTTTAGTGCAGATAAATGGCTCTCCGTTTTATGAAAAGCCAACGTAAGCTTCCACTCCCGAGGTGCGAGCGTTTAGGGGAGTGTTTGGTCGTGACTATTCTGTACACTGAGAAACACTTCTAGCATTAGCGCCGATTGTTAAGTCGTTCATCAGTCAACACATCCATCACATCCATTCAGGAGGGAAACCGGCCCTGCAGGATGACATCAAACGTGTCGAATCCAGAGTTGAAAGCACAGATTATAGATTAATCTCTGATCTTTTCTTTATTGGAGTCACGCTTCGCAGGGGATCAAGTTGGATTCCTCAGGAAGAGCTTGGAAGACGTGCGAGGCTGGAGATCATTCCAGAAGAAACACCCCTGAAGAGTTCAGCATCTCACAGCTGTCGAATAAAACCAAGCTAGCGCTCGTCACTCTCGTGTTCACCGTGAACGTGCTTACACAGCAGGGTGACGGTTAGATTCTCATGCATTTTGGTGTTTATTTCTGTGAGCAAATCACAGAAACATGTAATGGAAGATCATTTATTTTCTTCCTTGTATTGCCGCGTCGTGACTTTTCTTTGGCTCCGTCGAGAGGTCTTCCAGGGCAGGAGAGCAGCGTTCGGGCCCTACGATGGATGCTTGTTATGATGGGAGGTGATAGATGGCACAAACTTTAGCTTTCTACTTCACGCCGCCTTGTCGAAGGCCGGCCACAACCTGGTTGGAAGCGAAACGTTAAACGAGTGCACAATCTCATTCCAAACAACCCTTAAATTGCACAAGCCAATTCTTTCCCTTCTTTATTGCTCCCAGAACGATGATTTATCTCCAAAACTGGCAATCCATCATGTTTTAGGAAGTTGTGACTGGCCCCTTGAAGGTGCACCCACTGACCCTGAATGAAGGTGCTGCAGAACTCACACAATCACCTCCCCGCTTCACTGTATGTTCTCCCTCACACAATCACCTCCCCGCTTCACTGTCTGTTCTCCCACTCACACAATCACCTCCCCGCTTCACTGTATGTTCTCCCTCACACAATCACCTCCCCGCTTCACTGTCTGTTCTCCCGCAGAAACAGGATGCTTCTCTTGTGGAACATGAGAGGGAAAAGGACAATCAAGCAAATGATAATGGATGATCTGCATGTAAACACAATCACACAGGGTCATCGCTATAGAAACTGATTTATTTCTCTTAAACCAGGCTACTGTAGAGCTTCTACACAAGTCCAGAGACGATGTATATATATCACACCATCACCACACAGCCTGTGACTTATGGAGGACGCAGTTCAAGCTTCAAATGTCTGTTCAATTCTTCATCCAGACTCAGTTGGCCTTTCCTCCAGGGTCTCTCTAGCTGGGAGCTGAAAGCAGAAGTGCCTTAGAAGACGATTACCACCAGCCATACCAGACAGCTCATCAGACCAGCCCAGGATGAATGGGATTCAGTGCAGCTCAAGCGAAGCCAAAGATGGCCACTTAAAGATGTTAGCCTAAATGATGACCATCATTTCCACAGGCAGAGGAGAAGGTCGTTCGCCCTGACTGGTGCTAAGTGAGAGAGTGATGGTCTTGGAGACATTAGGAAAAGATAATGATTTAGTGAGATGAGAGGGCTCACATTTCCAGAACACCTCGATCGCACATTCGAAGTGGATAATAGAAGATAGAAGGACAGTTAGGGAGAAGAACAGGAGGATTTCTGGGTGAAATGACGAGTAAAACGTTAACTGACCATCTCTGCATTGACTAAATGGAGCACTAAACATCTGTCTTCATTTACTGTGTGTTCCAGATCTGGAAGCAAGATTCCAGTTCCTCCAACAGCCTTTCACTACAACTAGTGTCCCTGGTTCCTTATAGACTACAGTACCATAGTTGTAGAGTACAGTAGCAGTATTCTGTGTTCCTCCAGGCAGAGACAAGCCCAAACACGATAGATAGATTACATCGCCTGGGCGACTCCGAGCAGCAAATTGAACAGCGTGTGTTTTTCTCCGTCCAACGTGTTCTTGTCCCTGCTTCCCCCTGAGGTCCCGCTGCCTCCCGGGAGAGGGGCCCTGGCTGTTTCATTAAGAGCCTGTTCCTACCAGAGCAGGCCGTCCATCACGCACGGCCTCCTCTTCCTGGAGTTCTGCCTCCTGAAGCAGCGCTCAGACGGCCTGCGCCACGAGAAGCCAGCGCCCCAGACACAGCCAGACGTCACACGACGAGGCCAGACGTCACACGATGAGGCCAGACGTCACACGACGAGGCCAGACGTCACACGATGAGGCCAGACGTCACACGATGAGGCCAGACGTCACACGACGAGGCCAGACGTCACACGATGAGGCCAGACGTCACACGATGAGGCCAGACGTCACACGATGAGGCCAGACGTCACACGACGAGGCCAGACGTCACACGATGAGGCCAGACGTCACACGATGAGGCCAGACATCACACGACGAGGCCAGACATCACACGACGAGGCCAGACGTCACACGACGAGGCCAGACGTCACACGACGAGGCCAGACGTCACACGATGAGGCCAGACGTCACACGATGAGGCCAGACGTCACACGACGAGGCCAGACATCACACGATGAGGCCAGACTGGTGTACTGGTGAGTAAACCATGTTTAGGTCCGTCAAAGATTCAGAATGGTAAGATCTTGGGATGACACACTAAATGTTGCCTTGTATTGATGTCAGAGTCAATATGATTAGTGGACTTGTACATTTGATAGATTTCCTTTGGTAGATATAAGAAGGTGGATTGGTCGAGTTATAGGATACTGCAAATGTGACGTTTGCTCAGGAAAATAAAATCCCACAGCCCCAATAGGTGACTTTCTCTGTTCTGACTCATGGATCTGAGACTTTTGTTATTGACGCATTTACATGACTGTACTGGTCGAATTTTTGTACATTTCGAGCCAGATGCATATAATAGTTATTAATCTGTACTTTTCATGAGGAAAGCTATTTTGGATGTGATTACTGGGTAAACACGCTGGATCAATCATGTCAGAAGCGAGGGACTGCATGGGTGCTCCAATGATCTTTGGCCATTTTCATCAAAAGCAACTTCAAATCAATACATACTTTAGCAGGCCACCCCTGCATTAGGAAAATAGTCCCAGATTATAACAAGAGAAATGATTCTGCTCTCTGTTGGGAAGGCGGAAGCATGAGTGAATTTATTCTACAGTTTTCAAAGTGCTTTTTTGTTCCTTCAGGGACTCGATCAGGTCAGTCAGTAAACAACTCCAGACACACATTACAGCAGAAACAGATTTTAATAAGCTGAATGAGATGCTCTGCATGGTGCATGGTGCATGGTGCTTGTGTTTGAGATGCTCTGCATGGTGCATGGTGCATGGTGCTTGTGTTTGAGATGCTCTGCATGGTGCATGGTGCATGGTGCTTGTGAATGAGATGCTCTGCTGTCACCATGTATCCAGAGAAGAGACACGGAGTGTTCGACTCCCAAACAGCATAACAGTGTCACCCTGTGGTGAGCGAGCGATATTTCACTAAAGACTAAGAACTCAGTCCAAGTGGTTCTGTGGTCTGTTTCCTGTTGTGAGTTCCTGTTTCCTGCCGTGTGTTCCTGGTGATCTACTCATGTGGAACCACCTCCACATCGGACACAAGCTTTCTAGAACATTGTCCACATTCTGCATGTGCATGTTGGCTCCGTTCCAGTAACGAGGTGGAACTTGATCTACTCGCTTTCCACAGATGCTCAGCAATGCTGATCAGTTTCACTGGACCTATTTTTAACCCCCAGAAGACATCTGCAGTCTACAGGACACATACATATACATATAGACACACTCACACAGACACTCACACACATGCATGCACACACACACATTCATGCGACACACATAAACACACAAGGAAATGGCTGGCCAAAGTACTCTTGTTTGGGTCTAAAACAGTAATAGTAACAGTAGAGTAACAGTAGAGTAACAGTAGAGTAACAGTAGAGTAACAGTAGAGTAACAGTAGAGTAACAGTAGAGTACAGTAGAGTAAGCTCACACTAGTGCCTCTGTTTTTCAACGGAACATCGACACACAACGTTTGGTGGTTGTGTTTGGTGGTTGTGTTTGGTGGTTGTGTTCGGTGGTTGTGTTTGGTGGTTGTGTTTGGTGGTTGTGTTTGGTGGTTGTGTTTGATGGTTGTGTTTGATGGTTGTGTTTGGTGGTTGTGTTTGATGGTTGTGTTTGGTGGTTGTCTTCTTAGTGGGTTGGGATGAGACAAAGATGTCTCCGTCGCTGGAGGTAAACTCCAGTCATGACGTTCCTGGGAGGTCCGTTTGAGACCAGAACACCTGGGAGTCACTCTGCTTTCTCTGAGCTCGTTGTCACGGTGATTAATTGAATTCAGCTGTATAGATAAAATCCAGTTTAAATGTGTGCAGTTTATCATTATTTAACTAAACAAAACAACTGTACTTAAAGTATCAGCTTCAAGACCATATGTTCTGGGGTTGCAGCAAACAGATTATACAATTAAAACACAATCATCTGGGAATAATGAATTTGACAGATTGAACTATACACTCTGAATAAATAAGAAGTATAAATAAATATTCAGATGCTGAAAAACATACGAAACAAGGAAGGACGCTTCACATGTGCACAGATTCTCACGCAGCGCTGCGTCGAGTATATAATGAGTGAACAAAAACAATCTCTTAATCGTTTGGAGACCCTTACATGCCGAGGTCTGGGAGAGAAAGCTTCTCACACACCCGCACGTCTCCCTGGGTCACGTAGCCATGGAAACGGCTTCGGAGGGTTCCGAGGCCGTAGTGAGAAGGGCGGGACTTCGCGGAGGGAAGACAGTATTATTAAAAGGGTTTCGTGCGTGATGAATGATGATCTCTATACAATAACATAAAAAACTGAGAGAGGAATATGAATATATCATCATGTGTGTGAACCCCGACACACACACACACACTCAGACACACTTAGACACACACTCAGACACACACACACAGACACACACACACAGACACACACACTCAGACACACACAGACACACTCAGACACACACACACACACACACTCAGACACACTCAGACACACACTCAGACATAGGCCTACCACACACATACACACATCACACACACTCCCTACACAGACACACCACACAAACATAACACCCACACACATTTGATGTGATAAATGACTTCCTCTGGTATAATTATATCTTGTATAATTAAGCAACAAAACTTGTAAAAGCACCTGTGTTCTGATGAAGATTTTCACACAATGGAATTGGTTAGTTCTCACAGACACACACACGCTCTCACACACACACACTCACACACAATCACACACGCTCTCACACACACACACACCTCACACCTTAGGTAAGACCTCAGTACTGCTTGGTGAAGATCATTATAAGATGGAGGGGAAAAGAAAATGATTACTATTTAAATACAAGGAGGGAGAAAACATACTCGGAGTAACTTAATGCTGCTGGCATCCCAAACAAAATGGCTGACAGAAAGTAGAGTAGAAGAGCACTTTATCTATCCCTCAGGTGCATTGAGCAGGATAATTAGAGGCAGAGGGGAGGAGAAGGATGTGTGTGAGAGAGGCAGAGGGAGGAGAGGTTGTGTGTGTGAGAGGCAGAGGGAGGAGGAGGATGTGTGTGAGAGAGGCAGAAGGAGGAGGTTGTGTGTGAGAGAGGCAGAGGGAGGAGGAGGTTGTGTGAGAGAGGCAAAGGAGGAGGTTGTGTAAGAGAGGCAGAGGGAGGAGGAGGTGTGTGAGAGAGGCAGAGGGAGGAGGAGGTGTGTGAGAGAGGCAGAGGGAGGAGGAGGATGTGTGTGAGAGGCAGAGGGAGGAGGAAGGTGTGTGAGAGGCAGAGGCAGGAGGAGGTTGTATAAGAGAGAGGCAGAGGCAGAAGGAGGAGGAGGTTGTGTGAGAGAGAGGCAGAGGCAGAAGGAGGAGGAGGTTGTATGAGAGAGAGGCAGAGGCAGAAGGAGGAGGAGGTTGTGTGAGAGAGTCTCCAGTGTCTGGAGGCTCAGACTCCTTTCAGCGAGGGGTCAGGTTGTTGGGTCAGGTTGTTGTAGCCCGCTCCGAGACACTGCCCCCTCCATCATCACGCTGCCCCCCTGGAGAGCATGCTGACAGACGCACAGTCAGAGACCAGCACAGAGACAACATTCTGATCACTGTAGTTTTACTGAAACTGTGTGAGGGGCGGGCGACGACACCATCTGAGGTGAGGGGGGGGGGAGACACCATCTGAGGTGAGCGACGACACCATCTGAGGTGAGGGGGGGGGGAGACACCATCTGAGGTGAGAGCTTCTCACACCACTCCAGACCCCCTCAGTCAGAGGGCTACACACCAGCTGTATATCCACAGCATCATACAGCCACACTACATTTCTGAACTTTATTTAAATCAAGTTCTTTTTTTGATTGTTGTTAGGGTTTGTGAAAATGGCTACCCAAGCTCCACAGATGCATGTAGTTCAGTCAAGACACGTGATTTGATTTGAGCATTTATTGAAAACCATAGACATGGAAATAGGTTTGACTTTGGCAGAGTGGATACAGGGGAAGCACTCCCTGCCTCTGCCTCTGCCTCTGAGCAACATACATAGAATATGAGGCAGGGAGCAAATAGAGTCATATTCCCTCTTGATAGACGGTAACATACAGACAACACGGGTTGCAGCAGCTCAGATAACCCAACCAGGAGTGAGTGTCCGTGCTGCGTTATATTGCCACCCAATGGGCTTGAAGCAGGCTAACACAGCTGTAGTTAATGAGTGTAATGAGGCGCGCTGCCCGAGTGCCACGCCTGATCTTAGCTTCGCTCATTTATGCTCGTCCGGACAGTCTTCATCTGACTTTGATGTAAACGTCAGGGTAATCGTTTCGTAGTAATCGTAGGCTTCACAGTAAAAGTCACTATAAATGTCATTGTAACTTCACAGTAAAAGTCACTATAAATGTATTAAGTCCTCAACACAGCATCATGAACTAGTTTGCATAATGAGCAACCCAATTATTTTTAGCATGTCAGTTCAAGCCTGTTCTATAGAGGAATCTAACATATTAAACATATGGAGGACAATAAGGGGTTTCTCAATCAGTCAGTAGAGATGCAGTCAGTAGAGATGCAGTCAGTATAGATGCAGTCAGTAGAGATGCAGGCAGTAGAGATGCAGTCAGTAGAGATGCAGTCAGTAGAGATGCAGTCAGTATAGATGCAGGCAGTAGAGATGCAGTCAGTATAGATGCAGGCAGTAGAGATGCAGTCAGTATAGATGCAGTCAGTAGAGATGCAGTCAGTAGAGATGCAGTCAGTAGAGATGCAGTCAGTATAGATGCAGGCAGTAGAGATGCAGTCAGTATAGATGCAGTCAGTAGAGATGCAGTCAGTAGAGATGCAGTCAGTATAGATGCAGGCAGTAGAGATGCAGTCAGTAGAGATGCAGGCAGTAGAGATGCAGTCAGTAGAGATGCAGTCAGTAGAGATGCAGTCAGTAGAGATGCAGTCAGTAAAGATGCAGTCAGTAAGATGCAGTCAGTAGAGATGCAGTCAGTAGAGATGCAGTCAGTAGAGTTGCAGTAGAGATGCAGTCAGTAGAGATGCAGTCAGTAGAGATGCAGTCAGTATAGATGCAGTCAGTAGAGATGCAGTCAGTAGAGATGCAGTCAGTAGAGATGCAGTCAGTAGAGATGCAGTCAGTAGAGTTGCAGTAGAGGTGCAGTCAGCAGAGATGCAGGCAGTAGAGATGCAGTCAGTAGAGATGCAGTCAGTAGAGATGCAGTCAGTAGAGATGGCAAATTGGCAGCTGAAGGTTGTTTCATCAAAAAATGCAATAATTAAGATCGATATAACATCCCGTTGCCAGCTTTGAACCACACTGATGTTGTGTTGTGAAGGCCAACACTCGACTAATGTGGTACGATTTTGCAGTGACATAGATTTTGTGTTGCATTTTGTACCAAGTGTTCTGCTTCAGTTGTTGTGGTGTTGATTCATGTAGTGATGATTCATGTGGTTTCAGTTGTTGTGGTGTTGATTTATGTGGTGTTGATTCATGTGGTTTCCGTTGTTGTGGTGTTGATTCGTGTGTGTTGATTCATGTGGTTTCCGTTGTTGTGGTGTTGATTCGTGTGTGTTGATTCATGTGGTTTCTCGATGATTATGAAGAGTGATCAGACGCATTTTAAATAAAAGTTTCAATTCGTCCGCACATGGGAAAGAGTGAACATATTCTAGTCTGGTGAAATCACTCCATCAGACTGATTGTGCAGACTGATTGTGCAGACTGATTGTGCAGACTGATTGTGCAGACTGACTGTGCAGACTGATTGTGCAGACTGAAGGAGGGACTCTTTGACAACAAAAGCCTTTTAAATGTATTCAATGCGTTTTGTTGTTTTCCAGTAAACCATAGAAACGTGAAACAATAATCTACAAATACTGAACCAGGAAGCTTCGCAAAACACAAAACGTGCCACTGCCAATACTTGAGGTCACGACTGCAGATAGGATCGTCACATATCGAGCTCCGTTTGCTCCGTCTTAATCCAACAGTCAACAGAGCTGATAGTTCCCCGTAAGCAGTGCACCCAGATGAGCTGAATACACATGATGGATGCTATATTTACAAAGCACAGCATCACTACATGATTGGAGCAGTTGAGTCATTCGTCATTTCCAGCGCAACATGTTCGGGTCCCGGACATTCATCAGTGTGTCACCGGGAGCTGTCCCCCCCAAGGCCCCAGAATGAATCATTACTCAGACTCGATAGTGAAGCTGGTGGGAATATTTCATGGTGGCTTTATCGTCATGGTGATTGATATGGACGGGCCGTTGCGTATTTAACACTGCTGATTACATGCAGGAGAGGCTGCTGTGTTTACAGCCAGCAGGTCGGCAGGAGGGATCCCACATCTGTGGCTGGACCCACATCTGCAGCTGGATGTTCTCAAGAGGACTGCTGCACATTCATTAAGAGCTGTCAGTCCAGGGTCTGCTTGAGTTGAACATCTGTCTTCGATGTGTCAGCAGATTCTCAGGATGTGATATTAAGCCTCTCGAGCTCTAATGATGTCCAGGCTGGGGAGATTTCACACTTATTAGGCAGATTCAAGGTGGAATTTAAGTTATTCACCGCAAACAAAAGGATGATGCTGCAGAAACAGAATTTCAGCATCTGCATTCTTTTGACACTTTTATCCGAAGTCACACCCAGAAAGGGGCTTGAGTCTACGATGGGAACTCATCAAGTACAAATACTTTGCTATCGTACTTAAGTAGATTTTTTTTCTTCACGATTTATTTTGATGACCACTTTTTACTTTTACACTCCTTAAATCTTTTACTCAAATATCTGTACTTTCTACTTTCACTGTTATTACACTGATATGATGTTATGATGACACTGTTGTGATGTTATTATGACACTGTTGTGATGTTATGATGACACTGCTGTGATGTTATTATGACACTGCTGTGATGTTATGATGACACTGCTGTGATGTCATGATGAGACTGCTGTGATGTCATGATGACACTGCTGTGATGTTATGATGACACTGCTGTGATGTTATGATGACACTGCTGTGATGTCATGATGAGACTGCTGTGATGTCATGATGACACTGCTGTGATGTCATGATGACACTGTTGTTGAACTGTTGTTACACTGCTGTATCGTGGCTGGCGCAGTCTGCTGGTAGTTTGAAACTCAAGTACAGCGGGAGGGTTTATTTAATATGATGCACTTGGGAAAATGCCGCCCCCCCCGCCGCCCCCCTCTTCATGCTGCCCCGTGTGGCTGCCCAGTTCGCCCCGTGCCTTAAAGAGCTACTGCTCCACTGTGAGCTGGTGGAGGAAGGGGGGGACTGAGAGGGTGTGTCAGAGGGTTAGAGAGGACTACTCCACTGTGAGCTGGTGGAGGAAGAGGGGGACTGAGAGGGTGTGTGAGAGGGTTAGAGAGGACTGCTCCACTGTGAGCTGGTGGAGGAAGAGGGGGACTGAGAGGGGACTGCTCCACTGAGCTGGTGGAGGAAGAGGAGGACTGAGAGGGGACTGCTCCACTGAGCTGGTGGAGGAAGAGGGGGACTGAGAGGGTGTGTGAGAGACAGGAGCAGCAGGGCAGCGCTCCCTTCAGGACGGCTGCAGCTCTGCAGGCTCTGCTCCTAGTCTGGTGCTCAGTGTGGAACAGAGATAAGGTGCTGATCCCTGATAAGGTGCTGATCCCTGTCTGACTGGCAGCCAAGCCCCCTGCGTTCCATCCTTCACCTTTTCCTCTGTTTATCTGTCCCGTATTAGCGCAGGACGGACAGGCATTAATTGGACACATGTCACCGGTAAACGGGTTTCTGGGAGGTCAAGTCAACGGAGGAGTGCCATGTTCACAGTATCCACGACGACAGCGCAACGGCATTCAAACACCAACAGGTGGTCCCTTCCACGAGCCCAGCATGAGGTCCCCAGCGTGAGGCCCCCAGCGTGACACAGACACACAGTTTACTTCTGTGGTCAAGGGGGGTCAGAGAGGGTCTGTGTGTGTGCCTGTGCGTGTGCGTGTGTGTACGTGCGTGTGTCCGTGTGTGTGTGCGTGCGTGTCTGTGTGCATGTGTATGTCCGTGTGTGTGTGCGTGGGTATGTCCGTGTGTACGTGTGTGTGTGTGTGTGCGTGTGTGTGTGCGTGTGTCCGTGTGTGTGTGTGTGTGTACGTGCGTGCAGGGACTGGAGGGCAGAGCGTGAGACACTGCTGACTGCCTGTAGAGAGAGCCCATCTGAAGGGACGTGAGGGGGGTGGAGGGCGTGAGACACTGCTGACTGCCTGTAGAGAGAGCCCATCTGAAGGGACGTGAGGGGGGTGGAGGGCGTGAGACACTGCTGACTGCCTGTAGAGAGAGCCCATCTGAAGGGACGTGAGGGGGGTGGAGGGCGTGAGACACTGCTGACTGCCTGTAGAGAGAGCCCATCTGAAGGGACGTGAGGGGTGTGACACAGGAGGGAATCACCATGGCAGCCAGACGGGGGTGTGGATATCAGGCATGGAGATGAGATCGTCTTCATGGCTGGAAATAGAGACGTCCTCTCTCTATGTGACCATGTGACGAGTTCTTGATTGGCCTCGCCCGCCCTCCAGCAGCTTGGTGTATGGCGGTGCCAAGTAGGGGCTTACCTCCGTATGGGTTGTCGCTTCCAGGCTGCTTCCGTTGTGCGTTGTTCCCCCCCGCCCTTTGCATCTGCGGTTGGTTCTGTCTAGTGCCCCCCTTGCCCTCTTACCCCCCTTTTACCGTTTGCTCCATTCTCCGCCTCGTGCACTCGGTGCTCCCCGCTGGTATCCGGGAATTGTATTTTCTTTCTCCCCGGCGCCCCTGCCGCCCGGGCGGGTGGGGCCCTGGGGTCGCTTCTGGTGGCGGCCGCCGGATCCCCTCCCCTGAGGGTCTTCTCCATCATTTTCTTTCTCTTAGTCCCTCCCTGCATGGCCCCCCCCACAGGCTGACGCACTCTGCTGACCCCCCCCGGCAGCATACTCTATCGCGCTCGTTCCAGTCAGCCACTATGTGTGCCTCTTTGGTCGCCGCTTCGCCCGTGCGGCGGTTGCCGGGTGCTTGTGGTACCGGCGGGGTGTGTGGCTGTGTCTGTGGGTGGTCCTTGGTGGTGGTGCGGTGGTGTGGTGGGGTGGGGGGTGGGCGGTGTGACCACTTGTGATGAGCGGACACGTTGTCTGGGGGGAGGGGGGGAGGTGGCGTGACCGACGGAGGCTGATCCTGTGATCACATCTCCACCTAAATCAATCAAGAAACAGATCTCAGAAGCACGTGGGCGCTTTCTATAAACCGATTATGTGACTAAAGTGGTGTTGCGGCTGAACCTCTGGCAAGTCTACTACTGTCCCCCCCCCCCCCCCCCAAAAGAAAAACAAAACAAAACCACAAAAAAACAAACCAGAACAGAAAAAACACACGAAAAAAAAAAAAAGATTTAGTAAAAAACAAAACACAAAAACAAAGAATAACTATAGACCATAATGACATAAAAAAAACTATAAAACAAAACAAAAAAATACAAATACCAAAATTTACCAAAAATACATTAAATAAAACAACTATCAAAACAAAATAAATAAACACCCACAAAACATCACGAATACAAAAATAATCACACACACCCAAACAACAGAAGATAAAAGATCCCTCCCAAAAACCTATAACAAAACAACAAATAAACACAAAATATTTCCATAAAAAACCCAACAAACCAAATACAAACAAAACTCACAACAAAGAAAAAAACAACAACCACAACACAAAAACAACATCATCCCACACACAACAAAAACAATAACATATTTCAAAACTAAAACATATCAAACACCCCAAATCACAAACCAACACAAAAACGCCAATTACAAATAAAATAAACCAAAACCCCAGACCCAACCACAAAAAAAAACCACACACACCCCCCCTACCGATTTACCTTCCACACACATGACAAATAAACAAAAAACAATAGGAGCCAGTATGGGAGGACGAGACAGAGCTATCTCGCCTTCGGGGTCAAGGGGGGGCAAAGCACCTCGAAAGGACTGCATTTGCGGGTGGATAGTCCTCGCCCGTGCTCTTTTTGAAATGGGGTGTGTTTGAAGGTCCCCGCGGCCGTCACCTCACAGGCATCAGGACCTGGTCAGAGGAGGCGTCGCTCGCGCGAGCGAGAGAGCGCGCCGCGCGAAGGAGGGAAACGAGGCCTGATTTATTAAGCATTTGCCCGCCGTAACTCCCCCCATGGTCAGACTAGTAAATTATGACTTATATAGCTGATCTATCTCATAGTCTCTCTCTTCTCCGCCACGCTCATGACTCGCCAGTTAATGATAGCTCTTGCTCTTATCTATCTCTGCTCTCTCGCTCATCATCTCTCTCTATGATTAAGATAATTGGATAGGATATCATATGCTAGATAGAGAGAGATGAGAGCCTGAGTCAGATGATATTAGGTCAGAAATGGATGAAGAGGAAGGATGCTATACACGTCTCTCTCTCTCGAGGACGACAGACGCCACCAAAGTAAGGTAAGGAAGAAGGAGTGAAGAGCTATATCTCATATACTCATATATAACGGCATTCTCTAGCTATAGCCAATAGCGCTCATATATCAACGCGCGCTCCCTCCCGACCGCATTGAAGCAAGATGTCATGCTCTATCTATCCTTCTCATATCTCTCTCTCTCGCTATCTACTGCTATCTCGTCGCTATATCGAGCTCTAGAGCGAGAGAGATCAGAGAGAGAGAGAATCAGCGGAGAGAAATATAGCATCTATATACCGCTCACTGATAGAGTACATGCTATATCTCTCTCTCTAGATAGAGACGCTATGAGATACGCTATGGATCACCGATACTGCCTGATAACGAAGTCCAGTGTGCTATCTCTAACATCAACTCTCACTCATCGCGCTCTCCCTCCCGCTCCTGATCAGAGTCATGCTTCGATAGACTTCGGGGGATATCTGAGATCGTAGAGCGAGTCATTGCGAGCGCTCTCTCTCTCTCTCTCTATCTCTCTCCTCTCTCTACCGCTCCTGCATAAGAGTAATTGCTCTCTCTCTCCCTCTCTCTCACTCTCTGGCTCTCACCTCACGCGCCGTGATCAGAGTATGCTCTCTCTCTTCCTCTCTCTCTCTCACTCTCTCTCTCTCTATCTCTCTCGATAGCGCATCGCAAGCTCTCTCCCTCTCTCTCGCTCTCACTCCCGAGTCTGATCAGAGTACTGCTGCCGTTCTGCAGCTCATCAACGCATCGACAAAGTCATATCCTTCAGAACGTCACAACTCTCAGCGGTTAATCAATATAAACTGCACCTCATACGAGGTGTCACAGGTGTTTGCACTGACTTGGTTAACTGGCGAGCAAAAACTATCGACAGAATAACTCTAGGATCAGGATCATGCAGGAATAAATCACAAGTAACAAGTATCTAAAACGAGCTTTGGAACGTGCAGTGAGAAACTGTAAGCTCAGTTACAGCTGACTCTGGACCCCCTGGATGAGGGACCCCGACCTCTCTTCCTACACACAGCCATACAGACAGATGCCAGAATGCGGGAAGGGGTAAAACCATTTCACATTGCTGACTCAATTCTTAATTAACAGGTTCTGCAGTTGGACGTCTTTGTACGCCTCCCAGCGCACGCTTGGAGATCATCTGCTAACCTGCCGCATGCCGAAGCCAGAGACCGTCCTGGCGTATTGATAGAGCTGCACCCCACTGCGTGCTCGGATTAGCATCTGAAAAACCTGCTGAGATCATGTGAGCGTTGTGCAAACTATAAGGTCATCATGCGAGTCAGCAGTCATGTGGTCTGATGGTATGGACAGTCACAAAACTCATGTCTTACTGGTCGTGGAACTGTAGTCTTCAATGTCCTCGAAGGCAGTATACACTATGTGCACTATTTGTAAGTCGCTATGACAAATGCTCCATGTCCCACTAAAATGAAGGTAAAGTGTTATTTGAATACCAGAGAGTATATGGTGTGCCACATCTAACTGACTAAAAATGTTGACGTGTTTCTGTCTGTATTCCAGACTGATCACTGAAAGCCATCTTTAATCCCCGCTGCTTCATCAAGCCGTGTATACAAGCCATGAGGTGAATACATGATCTTATGCGACACGTTCGGAAACATGAATTTCCAATGATACAACACGTCATTTACACTTTAGGATCATGACACCTCACTCACCTGGGATAATCACATCACGATAAGGTCACGTCTGTGAAAGAAACAGCTTGATAGGTGAACAAAGCGAGCCGTATGAGAAACACACGGAGTTTCGTCCGACGGCCCCGTACCCTGTAGTCTGTGAGAACTCGTCACCACCAAACTCACCTTATAAGCAGCATGTGGAAATCGCAATGGGGCCATAACACCTCAATTTGCTTCATAAATCACTACTTTTGTGATATTACACTTTCAGTTACGAGAAGAAAACAGACAGTGAAGCAGCGTTTAAAGGCCATGATCAAAGACAGAACAAAACTGCGGCTTTGCACAACTACGTACTTGGACATGACTGTGTCATATCTCTGCTGTCACCCGACCGATTCAGGCGGGGCACGGGGACACCGGGACTCCAGGCTCTTCTGGGCTCTGATTGGTGAACAGGAGACGGTGCTAAGTTCAGGGTTATCAACTGATACAATGATAAACTGACAGTTGTAAGTAGAGACGGGCTCTCGAGGATCGAGGCGCCGCGAGCGTCGCGACGAGCGAGCGATGAGCGAGAGAGCGAGAGAGGACGGAGAGAGAGAGAGAGAGCGATCACAGAGAAAGTGAACCTGACAAGCGCAGCGAAAGAGCCAGGACGAAGAGAACCGAGAAAGAGAAGATGCACGAGCAGGAGCAAATGAGCACGGCCAGCGCCAGAGGCGAGAGAGCCAGCGAGCGCGCGACGAAAGACGGACGCCTACGCGCGAGAGAGCGCGCGAGAGATCAGAGAAAGGAAGAGACAGAGCAAGAGAAAAGCGATCCGCGAACGGAGAAGAGAGAAAGGAGAAAGAGAAAGAGAAAGAGAAGTACGACGCCCAGAAGACGAACATAGAAAGAGCAAGAGAAGAGGAAAGAAGAGCGCAGGAGAGGAATGAGACCAAAAGAGCTATGAAAAAGGCGCACATGATAGAGTCCAAAGAAGCGCTATCCACCGCGAAGCGACAGCTCGAGCTGTCTATATCTCTCTCTCTCTTCTCCTATATCTCTCCTCTCTAGATCTCTCTATCCTCCCGATTCCCTCTATATACTCACAGCAGATTTCAAATGAATACAACAAACACAAACATGAAAGAAGACTACTGGGAAGTTTGATGTGAACCTCTTTAATGTGAAAATTCAGCTCAACAAAAGCGTCTTTTGCCGGTTATTACAGACGGCGCTACACATTCAATGGTGACGAAGTCATAAACTCTTTCAACCTTTCAATGGCCTCACTTTGACCACTTCTTTAACGACCAAAGACTCAAAAATATCACTTGATTTACATGCTGTCATGGATGTGTTCTGCGTAGGTTGTTTGAGCATAGCAAGTCTGGACAGAGTAGTAAATCAGAGTAGATACACCCTGGACTTCATGGAGCACATGCTTGTATATGGACTTGGGTATTAGCTTTCCAGAACATTACATTTACTTAATACTATCCTGCCGGTTAAATCACATTGGATACTTGACTTGTTTACTTGTTATTTCTGAAAGGACACTCTGATCCTGACAGGAATTTGAGAGCTGGGCTAAGATGAAGTTATCTGTGTTTGATTCAGTGATGTTTGACTGCAGCCTTCATCACCATTAACATAATGTTATCTGGTCACTGAATGTAGAATCCCAAGTATCAAGATGTCAAATGTTTTAACTTTCTACAAATACAAACATGAAAACAGTCAGTTCTCAGAGAAGAAAGAAAGAAAGTAGCTTTACAGATGTAGATATTCTGACTTCTTACAAAATGTGTGTAGATTTGCATCTAATCAGTGTACAGCATTGAAAGGGATCTTAAAACGGCAGTTGGCCGTTCGTCTGGCAGCTATAGTTGTCCCTCCCAGCATTCCCGATGAGTCATAGATACAACCTGTGATGTAGCACCAGCATGAAGAAGAGAAGGGAGGGCTATCAAGAATTGACAGAATGAGCAGGGGTGTGACGACAGGGAGGGTGACAGGGAGGCCAGAGTTACGACAGGAAATCATGAGGCACAGCATCAGAAACACATGCAGGCAGTTTACAAGAGGCAAGTTGTGGACACTTGGGACAAAGAATTTAGGGGGAAACTGAGACTATTGTAGAGAGAAACTGCAGGGCTCTTTAGGTTCAGAGAACAAGAGGCATGTCAGGAGAGAGTCGTACAGCTGAGGACTTGATGATGATCTCACACAGGTGAGGGAATCGAGGGCGATCGAGGGACGAGGGGAGAGGAGAGGAAGAAGGGAAGATGCCGTTGAGTTTTGAGAGGTCAATCAGCATAATATCGGCAATTTCAGCCACTTCTCATCTTGATGAAGAAGTTGTTTCTTGTAAACGCAGGCTCAGATATCCGATGTCTACTGGACACTGTGATGAGAACATCCGTCAATGGAGATGAAATCCACCTGGCAGACGATTCGCTGATGCTTAATTATCTGGAGGTTTTGGTTTCGGGAGGTGGCACGCAGACTTGCCCCCAGTTTCACGAGGTAAGACACCTGCTTACCCTATCAGAGATCTCAGCCTCTCCTTTTTGACCTTGTGTTTTTTTTCATGTAAAATTAAGATATACTCTGCTACATGGAGCGCATTCATCTTCCATTCAGGGAATGAGTTGCGAGAAATTGCCTTGACAATATAATGTGTGGCGGTTATATCTAAGATTCTTTACAATCGTTATAATATACGTGTGTGGAAAATCACAAACCTTAACTTGTCTGATATGCAAGGGTAAATACCATTATCCTGCATAGGCGTTCTGACTATACTGTGTTAGTAAATTAGCAGAAAACAACCTGTGAGACTGCATGTGTTGACAGCAGGACAAGAGCTGCACAGTATGTTGAAATGTATGAAACTAACACAATAGCAGAACGCCTGCTTGATATCTCACAGACAAGATGAAAAACCACATACAAAGATATGATAGGCAGAGGACGGGAGGTGAGAGAGGAGG